>JAQQSO010005637.1:0-11896 GCA_028658305.1 Pachyuromys duprasi
TGCAGGGTTTTCACCAAGGAGAAACCACTGCAGCGAGGGACACCAGTGGAGAATGTGCTAATGATGGAGAGCAAAACACAATGAACAAGTTCTCTGCTGGCGGAGCTGCCCATGAAGGGAAACAGCTATGTACGCATCCACACACACACACACACACACACACACACACACACACACACAGACGTGCACACACGCACACCCGTCAAGCCTCCATCACTTATGGTTCTGCTTTTCATGAATGTTCATTAATAAGAATTACTTTTTCCTCTCAG
Organism: Pachyuromys duprasi; assembly: GCA_028658305.1. Classification (NCBI taxonomy): domain Eukaryota; kingdom Metazoa; phylum Chordata; class Mammalia; order Rodentia; family Muridae; genus Pachyuromys; species Pachyuromys duprasi. The sequence continues at coordinate 273 of JAQQSO010005637.1, forward strand.
GGGCAGACAGGGCTGCTAAGCACTGAACACACAGGATGAGCTGAATATGACATGGTGTCTTTCTTGTCATCGGCGTGCTCCATTCTGTAGGGATTCTCCGTTCCTACCACAGCACTACATAGCTAACTAGATGGCCTTGTCTGGCCTCTATAGAAGAAGATGCACTTTGTCCTACTTGGTATGCCAAGGCAGGTTGATATCCATGGGAGGTCTCTCGTTCTCTGAGAAGAAAGGGAAGGGGCATAGGGTGAGGGAAGGGGAGGTGGCAGGAGGGACTAGAAGGAGAGAAGGGAGGAGAAAAAAGAAAGAAAGAAATTAAGAACAAACAAACAAAACAACAACCTGCAAACCCTCTAGCCAAATTGCACAAACAAGGTATGGGCACCTCTTCTACTGGGACAGATGTTTTCAGCAAGAAGTGACACATGGCACCAGAGTGGAGACACATCTACAGAGCAATACTTCAGGTAAAGGAATCTGGTGTCCAGTAAAAGTGGCTTACACAGAGGGAGATTTCTTTACTCTCTGACTAAAACATCTGAAGGTGGTACTCCCCAGAGCAACAGCTTGGTTCAAGGGCCTAAATAAAGGCTCATTCTGTTTCTTGACTGTCTTCAATAGGTTGGTTAAATCTCCGATTTTGGTACCAAAGAGGCTGCAGAAGTGCTAGTCGATGGCTCCCTGGTGGTATTTGCATCATCAGTTCTCTAAAGTCCCTCCAAATGTGTCCTCTCCTCTCCCTGGCTTCCCTTGAATCACCTGCCCACACCCATGCCAACCCCTGCAGCTCGGAAAATGTGCCGATTTGAGTGTGGCTCACCAGGAGCTAGAGGAGGGAGTCAGAGAACTTGGATAGTAGGAAAAGCAACAGCAAGTGAAGCTGCTAAATGCCCACAACCCTCAGGAGTCATGGGATGACCATAGTCTGCTGCACAGACAGAGACACAGAGGGGTCTGACTAAAATGGAAGATTGACATGAACACCCAGAAAAAAATAAAGCAGGAAACAGAAGGGTCTTTGTAGCCTGGTGCCTGGGGCTTGCTACAGACCTAGTCTTTTGAGTATTCTTGTTTCCTCTGCTTGGCAGTGTGCTTCCTTTCTCCTCCATGCCCTCTTTCCATTCTGTCCCCTCCAGCCTTCCCTTCCCTTTTCCTGTCCTCTGCTCTCCCTCTTCCCTTCCCTTTTCCTGTCCTCTGCCCTCCCCTTTCCCTGTTGTCTTCTCTCTCTTCCTTACCCCCTTTCTCATTAAGGTACCCTGACAGGTGGTTGTTGCTTTTAGCCAGAGACATTAACAACTCCAAAGAACTCTTCAGTATTTTATCAGCTCCATCTGGGGCAAACAACTGGAATGCTGTCTGGGCTCAGGAGTCATCTGCTTATCTTGGAATGGTAAGCTACCAAATTGAATTGTAAGTTGACAGGCACTTGGTTTGCTAGTAGTTCACCCTCTACCCTGGCCCCGCCCAGAGTCAGTGCTCCATCATTCTCCAAGGAGGCACATGGGCAAAGCTGACTGTCTGTTTTAAGCCAATAAGCATGTTCCAACCTTTGGCACCAGAGACTGGCTCTCTGAGGTCCCCTGATGCCCCCATTTAAGAAGAGTTACTTTCTGGGCTTTCCTTAGAACTATCAGGATGGCATATGTTCCCTGTTGGCATGAATCTCAAGTGGTCACATATCTGGAATTGTGGCCAATTTCTCATGAGCACATGGGCCCGGAGCGTAAACTAGGCTGAAAAGTTCAGAGATATGCTCCATCTCAGCGCAGCCTGGATGGAGCTGTGCCTGAAGCAACTGCGCCCTTGGGATTCTTCAGTTCTGTGAGCAAAGAAATCCCTTTTTTTCTTTTCTTAAGCTTATTTGAGTTAGGGATTTTGTCACTTGCAGCCAAAAGAGTCATAACTAATACCGTTATGGGAAGCTAGGTTTGAGAAAAAGTGTCAGGTAATCTCTGAGATGGAGAGGCTGAGCTATAGTCAGAGACAGGTTCTAAAGCTCAGCTAGGCACATGCTCTTCTTTTTCTGAATTCATAAACCACCTTGCTTCTCTGGCTGAGGCGGTATGTGTACATCACACTGTCTTGAACTGCAGTTCCAGTCCTTGCATGGTAGGCACAAATTCACTGCCATAAAACTCTGGTGTGAAGAAATGTAACTTTCTTTATTGTTTTATAACTGAGTTTAATTTAGCTCACAGATCCCCGTGTCTACAAATGGCAGAGTTTTATCTTGCTGATTCTAGCCAGTTTTGGCTAATCCTGGCTTAGAGCTTGGTATCTGTTGGGGGGATAGTAAGTTCATTTATGATTCTGAATACTTTTCTCCTGGGGATGATGTGCTTTCTAGCAAGCATGGCAGGGAGGCAAAGTGTCGGGGATGAGAACTGACCTCTGACCACAGCGGACGGCAAGCTGTGATCCATCCAGTGGAGTCAGGAAAGCCATGCCTGCTGGCCTCATCCTGTCTGTGCTCAAGCTCAGCCTCTGCAGACTCTACCAGCCACTCTTCTTGTTTTCAGTTTGGGTTCCCATGGTCTCTGAACTCCTAGCAAAGTCTGTTCTCCATTCTGGCTCTTGAGACCCAGCCCCTTGGCATCTCATTATAATACCAGGAACTTTTATCTTTGTACATCCCACATGGGAGAGAGCAACTGAGTCAGCTAGGTACCCTGTCTACCCAAGGCAGCAATAGGTCACCCATATGCACTCAGAGACCACCTGGGAAACTCCCCAGTTTTTCCTCTCCTCATCTTCCACCCTCCCTCTCCCCTTTCTCTCTCATTGCCATGTGCACTTGGATCTCCTGTTGGTTCTGGTTCCCTGGTGAACCTAGACCACATCTGTAGGGACCTTGCAAGGTAGCTTCCTTCCTCCTGATGCTCAGACAATTCATGCTGTGCTCTGGCTACCTTGGAATCTCTAAGCCTAGGAAGAGCACCTTTCTTCACATGTTTCGTGGACTGGGTTTTTGGCCCTAGGTTTCCTTGCTATGGATCTTGATTTGCCATGAATACACACTCTCTCTTCCTTTCCTTCCTGCACCTTGTAGCCATATCCCTGGTTTCCGAGACAAGACCTTGCTTCTGTTCGCCATCTCCAGACATCAGTTATATGGATTCTAGGTGGAAAGACAACTGCTCAAGCTGCTGCCTCTTCAAGACCTGCTCATCCCTGCCTCTGGGAGCGTTGGCTCTCACAGTCTTGTTTTGGTGGAGAAAAAAAAATCTCAAGGCAAAAATGATAACTCAGAAGAATTACTGAGGAGGAATGGCACTTTGGTGCTACTGAAGCTGCATTGGCTCTGAAAGCATCAATGTTTGTCCAGTCTTGGGAGCACTAACCCATTTCACTTCTCATGGGGTTTGGTTGTTAGCCGCTGCCTCTGCTGTCTGTCCATCTGAAATCCTGGGAGGCCAAACTCTGCCCACTCCACCCAGGGGCATCACCATGGAAGGAAGGCTCCCTCCCAGCACAGGCTGTTTTTGTTTATTTGTTTAGAAAGCCAGGGTATGGTGGTCTCTGCATTTTTTAAGAATGGGGCCTTCCAAGTCCTTTTCATTGTTCTGGCCTAAGCTGGTCTGCTAAAGATAAGCTAAAGTGCTAGAGCATGAAACATGTTTGGAGCAGAAAGAGTTTTTGCAGGAGTGAAGGTTCAACTTTAGGGAGCACCTATCTTAGGGGCAGGTGACCTCTGAAAAAAAGGAGAGAACACATACCAACAGAGAGACTTGGGATGAGGAATGCAGTGTTAGAGGCAGGGTTTGGAGAGACACATCCAGGAGCCAAGGGACATGGAGTCCCAGAACCCAGAAGACACTCTGCAGGGAGAAGAGCCTCATCAGTGCCTTGGCTTCAGCGTTTACATTCCCAGAACTACGGGGCAAGAACTTTATGTTGTTTTGAAACCACCTGGGTTGCTTTCCAGCAGCCCAAGAAAATGAGCAGGTGAAGGAAGTTACCTCCTAATCCACATCTCTCCATCATGAGGGCTCGGAACAGTGCAGGAACCAAGAGGCTAGCCAAGGGAGAGGGGCACCCAGCACTGTTCCCTCTCCCAGCTGGTGTTCCTGGGTGCTGGACATTCAGGAGGTTGACAGCTTTGAGCTCCCACCATGTTGAGGAAACCTCTGTGAGGAACAGAAGCTTCCCTGCCCAAGTCTGCTAACACTGGAGGGGAGGACAGCCCCTAGCCCACAACCCAATGGCTGACATGGTAACACAGGCTGTCACCCTTCTTGCAGGATGAGATTTGGAGTGAGTTCATGCTTATCATCTCTATGAGTAGTTGGGCTTAGATGCTCTCCTGTGGAGCCTATACGCCACTGTTCCCTTACCTCCTGCTTCCCTCTCCTCTTTCTTTTGAAAGTACAGCATTACCATGGTTCTCTTTGAGCATGCAAACCCTCATCCTCTGGCTAAGCTTCTAGGAAAGCTGTTCCCTAAAGACACAGCCCATTCTTACCCTCTGAGGCTCCCAGTCTACCCACCCTACTTCAGAGTCTTAATCTGGGGTGGGAATATGAGAGCTGGCACTTCCAACAAGCTTCCACAGCTGTGGCTATTAATTTGGGGACCATGCTTTTAGTTTCACAGGCCTGAGATGCCTGGGATGGAATATCACTGGGTTGAGTTGGGTAGGACTGATGTCCTGAGAAGGGGCATGTCTGTGTGAGGAGTTCGGAGAAACTAATTTGCATGTAGGAGTCTCGATGCTGGAGAATTAGGCAGAAGTCATGGTTTGGCATGATGTCAAAGATTGATTCTTGAGCCCAGCCTCTGGGCCCAGGTCTCAGTCCTTTGAAGTACACTGAGCAGAAACTCAAAGTGGTAGTTTTTATGAAACAAAGGATCCCCAGCACAATCCCTTTGGGCAGACGAGGCAAGGTTTGCTTTAGAAAAGAGAGAGGTGAATTTTCAAGTGTGCACATATATGTATAACTACACATATCCTGTGCACATGCACGCAACAGTGTGCAGGGATACATGTGCACCTGTGTGCAGACATGTTTTGGGGGGAGAGAGATGTGTAACGCAGAGCTGCAGCCACAGTCTTGACAAGTGCTTTTGCCTTACTCAGACAAGACAAAGCCACCAGCACCTGCAGCTCTTCCACAAAGGTGGCAATAGCCCTACCCTGAAGCAAGCAAATCCTATCTATTTGAATTCCACTTGGAGCCATCTATTTTTGTACAAAAAAAAATCTCTTCGTTTTAGGTTCCGGAATATCTTGCATTTGCTGTTTCCAACATTGCTCTCCTGCCCAGTGAAGCCCTCCAGTCAGGCAGAGGCTTTCATGCCCGCTCTGCCTTTCTGTGTGGATTACACAGAGGGAAGCTCAGAATCCTTTTGCTTTTGTTGCTGTTCCCTTCTACGGCAGCCTGTTTAGAGGCTATAGATATTTTACCTCACAGAGAGGGGATTTGAATGCTCTGATTTCTTTGTTCACAAATAAACCTGGGCTCAGAGCCCTGCTTCTTCCAGACGCACAGAATCTGTACCGTGCCTCCTGCCAGCAGGTGGCGGGGTGTCTGTCCTGCTTGTTTTGATGGAGGCTTCCCCTGTTTGCACTGAGCACTGCCTGTCCTGACTGGCCCCTCTCTATTATAAGATACAAGGTAGGGGCCTGGGTCCTGAGGTTAACTGCATTCTTATTTCTGGTGTGTTCATCCCGCTGTCTGAGATCTGCTCTGTCACATTTTCCGTGGTCTTGTCCTTTCCCAGAGCCCTCATTTGTCCCATGAGCTGGCTTAGAGTGCTCTTACAGCTGCTGACTCCAGACCTTGTGAGTGGGCCCTGCTGAGAGTCCCTCCCCTGCTCCAGCCAAGACTTGTGTGATAAAGACTAGGAAAGGCCAGGCCCCTTGAGACAAGAGGACAAGCCTGGGATATGATTAATGCCCCACCGCTCCTCCAGGAGGCCTTTCTAGGTCCCTTCCCCAGTCCTTGCTGCTCGGCTCATCCACTCTATCCTGCTTCCTTCCTTCTTCTCTGCAGGCCTTCCTCAGTGAGGCACTGGCATAGGAACCTTCTGATCTGCTCCTACGGACCCAAAGTAGATGTGCATAGAATGTGCAGGGCTGTGTGTGTGTATGTGTGTGTGTGTAGCAACTTGAATATTATTCTTCACACTCACACTTTCTGTGTTTCCCATTGAGCATGACGTGTCTGGGACCTCTCCTGGTTCCTGGTGCTATTCATTCATCTAGCTCTCTGCTTATCCCTGTTCATAGTGGAACTATGATTATATACAGCCACTTACAAATGGCAGCAGATGTTGCCTTTTCCTTGATGTGACCACAGACACAGCTCATATGTATTTCCTTGCATGTGGAGTCTTGGACCAGAGTGACAGATGCTTGGGTGAACAGTCATCAGGTGTGCATGCCAAGACTGGAGATAGTCTGCCTAGCTTCACAGAATTCTACAGATGGCTCCCCATGGCTGGGCTGGCTCTCCTGAGTGTCTCTTTTCACATCCTCTCCTACAGATGGAAGGGGGCCCCATTCCAGTGGCTTACTTTTGGGTGTGGGGTTTTTACCACTGTTTTAATTTTCTCTACACTACAGGAAACATTCACTGTCTCTATGCATGCATGTCGGATAGTTGCCATTGACGGAAACACCTACTGGCTTTAAGAAATAATTTAAAGGCACTCTTTGTTTATTCTCGACATTGATCCCTTGTTGTTTTATACAGTGAAGTGTCTCCAGTGAGCGGCGTACTGTCGCTTTCCCTTGCTTGTGACATCCTTCATTGAATGGAAGTCCTTAGGAGTTATGTTCTCACTGCCATGGGGAGATTTGAATGAAATATAAATCGCTGCTTTATATTTCACTTGATATTTACCATGCTCTCCCAAACAGGAGCAGGTCAGAATCCATGGCTACTGTGTTAAAAGACAAAAATGTATTCACCTTTCCCAGTGACTTTTCTGCACTCTGGATTTCTTTTCTGTGAACTCTGTTTTTTGGAGCCTTCACGCACAAGAGCTCTGGTGGACCATCCCACTGAATCCCATAGGGTACTTTAACTTACTTCAACCACATGGAAGGTACATGTTAGCAAGCCAGGCTAGACCTCACTCCACTGCACAAACAGCAGAAGGCTGCCTCCTTGGAAGTCCTCACTAAGATGAATTTTTGTCCTGTGCATCTCATTAGGCCCCCTATCATCAATATCAGAACAATGGATGCAGAGCTGACCAGCCTGTGGTGCATGCTAGAGCCGAGAAGGAAAGTGTTCCCTTCAGTCTTTGGAAACTCCTGGTGGTTATTTATTTAGTTAGCATGGCACACAGTGGTAAGTTGGCCCTATGAGAAAGAAGAGTTGCAGGGATGCCCTTGTTTCCCACAGGAATGCCTGCAGAAGAGGGCTCTAGGAACAGCAGCACAGATAGCAGGGCTGGCATTGCCTGCCTGCAGAGCTTACATCTCAGCCTGGACCGTTGCCTGGGCCAGGACCCAGCAAATGTTTTCTGTGAAGAGCTAGATAGTAAACACTTCAGGTGTTGATGGGCAGTCTCTGTCATAATAATGCTCCTCTCCCAACGCAGCACAAAAGCAGCCAGAAACATTTTGTCAATGCATGGGTGGACTGTGGGCCAATAAAACTTTATTAACAAACCTAGGAGCTGGCCAAGCCTTGGCTAATGTGATGGATATTCACGACAGTGCCCACACATGGTCTAGTCACCTCCCAAGTCTCTGCCTTTTTTTTTAAAATTAAAATTTTTATGTATTCATTTTACATCCTTCTTGTAGCCCTCTCCCTTCTCTCCTCATGTCCCACACTTCCTCTATTCCCCCTCCCCTACTCCTCAGAGAAGGGGAGCTCCCCTACTCACTCACCCCAGCAAACCAAGTTGCATCAGACCAAGTCTATAAGATTATATTGGCAACACTGAAGTTTGGTGTGTGTGTGTGTGTGTTCCACAAGCAGCAGAATCACGGCTGTGAATTTACATATTGTTTTTGGTTACTTTGGTAGAAGAATGGCAAGGTTGGGCGAAAACAAAGAGACAGGAAGGCCCTTGTGTGGTTTGATGCTGACATGTCACCACAGGCTGTTGTTCTGAATGTTTGTTCTCCGAATTGTAGTGGCAGTTAGAGGTGGTAGAGTCTTAGATGGGGTCTGGCTGGTGGAACTAGAGCATTAGGAAGAAGGCCACGATGTTTAAATATCTGGTTCTGGCCTGTTCTTTCTGCTTCCCATCCGTCAAGACATGAGAAGCCATTATGTTTTGGGCTGCTGGTTTTGCCTTCTCTGCCATACTGTTCTGTAACCTTCTAAAGCCTTGAGCTTAAATAAAGTTCCACTCTCAAGTCGTTTCTGTCAACTCATATGATGAAAGAGAAAAGTAACCAATGAATCTCTTACTCACTCTCAAGACATTTGCTGTAAAGCCTTTTCCAGGAAAGTTTGAGACTACCCTGCCTGAGAATCCAGGGAGGGAAGAGATTGCAAGTAAGACCCCCTTCCTCCTTCCTGGCAGCATGTGCAGTTAGGCTTAACTGTGACTGAAATGTCCAAAGAGCAGTGTCATGCATGAAAGCTTTGGCTCCTGTTGCAGTCAGCGGCAAGCTGAGCTGTCACAATGCCACCACCTGTCTTTCCTGCTTTGCGATTGGACTGTCACGGGACCATGGAAACCTGATTGCCTGGTTCCGTGGTAGGAAGGACGTCTCCTCTGGCTGACATCCATCCCCGCTGCTCCCATTTTCTTTTATCCCATGCATCCTGGTTAGTTTATATCAGTGTGACACAAACTTGAATCAATGTTTCCACATTGAAGGACCACTCATTTTTTTAATTTTTTTAATTAATTGCACTTTATTCATTTTGTATCCCCCCTGTAGCTCCCTCTCTCCTCCCGTCCCAACTCCTCTCTTCCTTTCCCTTCTCCAGGCATGCCCCTCCCCAAGTCCACTGATAGGGGAGGTCTTCTTTTCCTTCCTTCTGATCCTAGTCTATCAGGTTTCATCAGGAGTGGCTGCATTGTCTTCCTCTGTGGCCTGGTAAGGCTGCTCCCCCCTCAGGGGCAGGTGATCAAAGAGCAGGCCAATCAGTTCATGTCAGAGACAGTCCCTGTTCTCATGACTATGGAACCCACTTGGACACTGAACTGCCATAGGCTACATCTGTGCAGGGGTTCTACGTTTTCTCCATGCATGGTACTTGGTTGGAGTATCAGTCTCAGGAAAGACCCCTATGCTCAGAGTTTTTGGTTCTGTTGCTCTCCTTGTGGAGCTTCTGTCCTCTCCAGATCTTGCTATTTCCCACTTCTTTCATAAGATTCTCTGCATTCTGCCCAAAGGTTGGCCATAAGTCTCAGCATCTGCTTTGATAGTCTGCAGGGCAGAGCCTTTTAGAGGCCCTCTGTGGTAGGCTCCTGACTTGTTTCCTTTTTCCCCTTCTTCTGATGTCCATCCTCTTTTCCTTTCTGAATGGGGATTGAGCACTTTAGCCAGAGTCCTCCGGCTTGATTAGTTTCTTTAGGTGTACAGGTTTATCCTATATTATATGTCTACATGAGTGATTATATACTGTGTGTGTATTTCTGCTTCTGGGATAGCTCACTCAGGATGATCTTTTCCAATTCCCACCATTTGCCTGCAAATTTCATGATTTCCTTGTTTTTTTTTTATTGCTGAGTAGTATTCCATTGTGTAGATGTACCACAATTTCTGTATCCATTCCTAAGTTGAGGGGCATCTGGGTTGTTTCCAGCTTCTCTATTACAAATAAAGCTGCTGCAAACATGGTTGAGCAAATTTCCTTATTCTGTACTTGAGCCTCTTTTGGATATATGCCTAGGAGTGGTATAGCTGGATCTTGAGGAAGTGCTTTTCCTAGTTGTCTGAGAAAGTGCCAGATTGATTCCAGAGTGGTTGTACAAGTTTACATTCCCACCAGCAGTGGAGGAGGGTTCCCCTTTCTCTACAACCTCTCCAGCATGTGCTGTCTCTGAATTTTTGATCTTAGCAATTCTGATGGGTGTAAGGTGAAATCTCAGGGTCATTTTTATTTGCATTTCCATGATAAGTAAGGATGTTGAGCATTTCTTTAAGTGTTTCTCTGCCATTCGATATTCTTCTACAGAGAATTCTCTGTTTAGCTCCATACCCCATTTTTAAAGTGGATTACTTGATTTGTTGCTTTTTAAATTGTTTAGTTCTTTATATATACTGGATATCAGCCCTCTGTCAGATATAGGGATGGTGAAGATCCTTTCTCAATCTGTAGGTAGTTGTTTTGTTCTGATGACAGTGTCCTTTGCTTTAGAGGAGCTTTTCAGTTTCATGAGGTCCCATTCATTGATTGTTGCTCTTAGAGCCTGTGCTGTTGGTGTTCTGTTCAGGAAGTTATCTCCTGTGCCAATGAGTCCCAGGCTCTTCCCCACTTTTTCTTCTAACAGGTTTAGTGTGTCTGGTTTTATATTGAGGTCTTTGATCCACTTGGACTTTAGTTTTGTGCAGGGTGATAACTATGGCTCTATTTGCATTTTCCTACATGTAGACATTCAGTTAGACCAGCACCATTTCTTGAAGATGCTATCTTTTTTTCCATTGTATGATTTTGGCATCTTTGTGAAAAATCAGGTGTCCATAAGTGTGTGGGTTTATTTCTGGGTCTTCTGTTTGGTTCCATTGATCCACCATTCTGTTTTTATGCCAATGCCATGCAGTTTTTATTACTGTTGTTCTATAGTACAGCTTGAGATCAGGGATGGAGATATCTCCAGAAGATCTTTTATTGTAGAGGATTGTTTTAGCAATTCTGGGTGTCTTGTTATTCCATGTGAAGTTGAGAATTTTTCTTTCAAGGTCTGTAAAGAATTGTATTGGTAATTTGATGGGAATTGCATTGACTCTGTAGATTGCTTTTGGTAAGATGGCCATTTTTACTATGTTCATCCTGCCAAGCCATGAGCATGGGAGAGCTTTCCAACTTCTGATATCTTCTAATTCTTTCTTCTGAGACTTGAAATTTTTTTCATACAGGTCTTTGACTTGCTTGGTTAGGGTCACACCAAGGTATTTTATGTCTTTTGTGGCTATTGTGAAGGGTGTTGTTTCCCTAATTTCTTTCTCAGCCTTTTTGTCTTTTGTATACAGGAGGGCTACTGATTTTTTTGAGTTAATTTTGTATCCAGCCACCTTGCTGAAGGTGTTTATCAGCTGTAGGAGTTCCCTGGTGGAATTTTTGGGATCATTCAGGTATACTATCATATCATCTGCAATAGTGATACTTTTCTTTTTCAATTTGTATTCTCTTGATCTCCTTCAATTGTCTTATTGCTCTAGCAAGGACTTCAAGAACTATATTGAAGATATATGGAGAGAGTGAGCATCCTTGCCTTGTCCCTGATTTCAGTGGGATTGATTTAAAGTTTCTCTCTGTTTAGTTCGATGTTGGCTATAGGATTGCTGTATATTGTGTTTACTATGTTTAGGTATGTGCCTTGTATCCCTGATCTCTCCAAAACTTTAAATATGAATGGAGGTTGGATTTTGTCAAATGCTTTTTCAGCATCTAAGGAGATTATCATGTGGTGTTTTTCTTTCAGTTTGTTTATATGGTGGATCACATTGATGGATTTCCGTATATTGAACCACCCCTGCATAC
>JAQQSO010005638.1:0-11895 GCA_028658305.1 Pachyuromys duprasi
ACTGAGGAACATCTGGGTTGTTTCCAGGTTCTGGCTATTACAAATAAAGCAGCCATGAACATAGTTGAGCAAATGTCCTTGTTGTGTACTTGAGCATTTTTTGGATATATGCCTAAGAGTGGTATAGCTGGGTCTTGAGGAATCACTATTCCTAATTGTCTAAGAAAGTGCCAAATTGATTTCCAGAGTGGTTGTACAAGCTTGCATTCCCACCAGCAATGGAGGAGGGTTCCTCTTTCTCCACAACCTCTCCAGCATGCGTTGTCACTAGAGTTTTTGATCTTAGCCATTCTGGTGGGTGTAAGGTGAAATCTCAGAGTAGTTTTGATTTGCATCTCCCTGATGGCTAAGGATGTTGAGCATTTCTTTAAGTGTTTTTCTGCCATTTTATAATCCTCTACAGTCAGCTCTCTTTTTATTTCCATACCCCATTTTTTAATTGGATTACTTGGTTTGTTGCTTTTTAACTTCTTGAGTTCTTTATATATACTGGATATTAGCCCTCTGTCAGAAGTAGGATTGGTAATGATCCTTTCCCAATTGTAGGCTGTCGATTTGTTCGGATGACAGTATCCTTTGCTTTACAGAAGCTTTTCAGCTTCATGAGGTCCCACCTCCCAACAATAACCGTCAATGGAAAAAATCAGTGCGCTATTCCAGAAGAAAGACACACACGGTATATACTCACTCACATAGACTTATAATATAGGATAAACCTACTAAAATCTCTTCACCTAAAGAAACTATTCAAGAGGGAGGACTCTGCCTAAAATGCTCAATCCCCAGCCAGAAAGGCAAAGCAGATGGACATCAGAAGAAGAAATCAGGAAACAAGTTAGGAGCCTATCACAGAGGGCATCGGAAAGGCTCTGCCCTGCAGAATATCAAAGCAGATACTGAGACTTATGGCCAACTGTTGGACAGAGTGCATGGAATCTTACAAAAGGTGTGGGAAATAGTAGGATAGGGAGAGGACAGGAGCTCCACAAGGAGAGCAACAGAACCAAAAATCTGAGCACAGGGGTCTTTCCTGAGACTCATACTCCAACCAAGTATCATGCATGGAGAAATCCTAGAACCTCTGCGCAGATGTAGCCCATGGCAGTTCAGTGTCCAAGTGGGTTCCACAGTAATGGCAACAGGGACTGCCTCTGACATGAAGTGATTGGCCTGCTCTTTGATCACCTCACCCTAATGAGGGAGCAGCCTTACCAGGTCACAGAGGAAGACAATGCAGCCACTCCTGATGAGAGCTGATAGACTAGGATCAGAAGGAAGGAGAGGAAGACCTCCTCTATCAGTGGACTTGCAAAGGGGCATGTGTGTAGAAGGGGGAGGGAAGGTGGGATTGGGAGGGGAGGAGGAAGGGGTTTATGGGGGGATAAAAGTGAATAAACTGTAATTAATAAAAATTAAAATAAAAATATTAAAAAAGAATGGCAGCACAGCTGGGAGGTGCTGGAGAGAGGTAAGGTGGGAGGGGTATAATTATATTTCAGTTAAAGCATATTGAATTTAACTTAGAAATATGATGACTTTTAGATTTATGTTAGCAACAGAATCATGAAAGAATCAATATGAATAAATCACAGTTACATATAATGTCACACATTTTACTATAAATTCACATTTTCTTCTTTATGGTTTTATTCTTTCTAGTTTATTAATATTGCATCTTTACTTAAGAAAATGACTGTAGGTCATTATATAATTAAGTATATATTATTAATATTTGTGATTTCTAAAACCAATGGAATTTTGTTCCAGATAGTCATCACTTCTCTCTAAATTTATAATCCTGAAATACACAAATCTTAAAATGAAAGAATAAAATATATTAAAATATAGCATATTTGCTTTTATGGATTTAAATTTTGGAATATGTGCTAAAATTAAAATATGGGGAAACCTTATTAAAAGGAAACTATTATAAAATATAATTACTGTTGGATAGTTTTCATAGATTTCTAAGGTCTGTTGTAACCTATAAGTTCTTTCTTTTCATTACTTATTTGAAATATGGGAATATTTCTATATAATGTTTTATTGTTTTTTTATTGATTTATTGTTTCTTACAGTTTATTCACTTTGTATCATGCCTGTAGCTCCCTCCCTCATCTCTTCCCAGTCTCACTGCCCTTCCCTCTTCTCCCCTTATTTCTCTCCCCCAGTCACTAATATGGGAGATCCTCCTCCCTCTCCATCTGACACTAGCCTATCAGGTCTCATCAGGGCTGGCTGCTGTGAGTGTTCACTGAGGTCTATTTTTGGGACATCCACACATGACACAAGAGATCGGTGAGTGCTGTAGCATGAACAACAGAGCCAGCAGGGTCACAAGCATTCAGTCTGTGGAATATTGGGCGTTTGATTTAACTGGCCACCTTAACTCCATTACTAGAAATTGAATAAGGGACTTTTAGAACAATGTCAGATACATGTTTCTAGACAAATCTCTTCAATATAACAGCTTGATTCCAGGATTAAAATAAAACAAACAAACAACAAAATTAAGAGAGCATCTTCAGAAATTGCTAGAATTCTGGATTCCCTGAGTTTTAGAACGTGATTTAATGCCACATAATGGTACTGGAATGCATGCTCATTATCATGTAAGAGAAGACGAGAGAGATTTTCCTATATACTTGTGCCAAATTTAACTCATTTCTACCTTTGTGCAAGATTATATGTCTTGTGTGAATTTCAATTAAGGTTGTTTGACATGATCCATATAACATGCTAATAATCTCTAATGCATGCATTTCTTGGAATAGTTATTATGATGGTGATAAAGATGTTGATGCTGATGCTGACTTATTGTCACTTTCAAGCCAATAGTTATCATATTATAAAATGGTCAAACAATTTGGTCCATTTAGGAATTTCATTAAAGTATAAAATATTCCAACCATACTTCAAGTAGAATGTGAATAGTACAGTAAACAATTTTCAATATTTTTCAACATATGTTTTAATCCTTAAGTCTGGCTTCAAAAAACAATGGCATACCAAGAAGGTAAACTTTTGGTGATGATTTCAGACCATAGGTATAGCTAAGTTCATTTAAGAATATTGATATTCCATGTTGGATATACTTTCTTTAAGAGAGAAATGTACAGCCTTATAGAGAGTTTTTTTTTTTCTGAATGAAGAGTGGATTTTCAAGAGAGAAAGAGTCTCAGAGAGAGAGAGAGAGAGAGAGAGAGAGAGAGAGAGAGAGAGGGAACACTCAGTAAGGCAGAAGAACCTTGCAGAGAATCGTTTGTTTTTTGCTTTGAAATGTATAACCCATGTGAAATGTGAGAACGATTTTGAAGACCTGCCTCTGTCACATTTCTATTGAAACCTAAGTTCTAACTGTATTCTAAACTCTGACCCATATCAGAAAAAAATTAAATATAAGGTGTTACTAAAGTCTGAGCTGAGATAAAAACTTAGCATTCTTTACAAAAGTCTTCATTTTGTGGTCTACAGTATATATTATTAGTATTGGCATCAGAAAAGCATATCATGTTGTTATCAACAAAATCTAATGGACAACTGTAAATGCATTTCTATACTACTTAATTTTGTTTATTTCATTTTACCACAATGATATTTAAATGACATAGTTTCCATAAATGTCAATTTATCTGTAACTATTTTCCTCTCAACAATTTGTCATTAATATCCATATATCAAAATTAAAAATATATTTTATAAAATTAACTCAACAAAGAGATTTTATTTTATTACTATTGTAGTTTCCAAAAAAGAAATAACATTCTTTTATTATGATTTTATTATTTAAAACAATTTTTAAATTTCAATATATTTGATCATATTTTTCTCCTTCCCCAAGTCCCTCCAGTTCTCTTCTTTCTTTACCCACCAAACTTTAAGTTCTTTCTCAAAAAAATAAAAAGGAAAAGCCCTCCAAACAAGAAAAAAAAACTAAAAACACACAACCTTATGAGGGTGTAGAGGACTATCCAATTGTGAGTAAACAGCACTGCCACCTGAGACCAAGGTGGAAGCCAGCCCATGCTGCCCCTGAAGACCTAGTCACACCACACTTTTGTATGAATTTCAGTAGCACTGCCATTATTTTATAATGTAATTTGAGAATTACAGAGATTAAAGACTGTTGATAATATATAAAGATAATTAACCTATGAGGCTACAGTTTGTAACTTGATCTACTTTAGTTCACAGGCTATGATTTTATCCTGCAGATTTAGCTGTCAGTTAGCACTTAAATCTTGGGCTTTTTCTTTCCTATCTTTCCTCCTGTTCTCTAGATCAGACAAGCACTATGCCTTTTTCTTCAATTACTACAAGCACCTTCATATTGATTTGTTGTCTCCACAGCATAAATCTAATCATGTTATTCACTACTGCTTAAAACGTGTTCAAGAAAATTTATAACCTACCCTGGCTCCTCTTTGCAGCTTCATTTCTCAAAACTCCCTTTTGGATACAGGGAACTCTAAATTTGATTTTCTACTTTTTTTTACATTGGGGGTGGCAACCTAAGCTTGGTGGGAATCCCCTGCTTCTGCAAATAGTCCAAATATCTTTGGCTCAGAGGGCTACCTTTATCTTTGTCTTTTATCTCAAATTTCACATCTCAATCAAAAATTAATCTCCAGGAGGCCTGATTAGATTCATGCAGTTGAACTACATCCAGGTAAGACAATGCAGAGGCACATACATCACTAAAGCGATTGGGCGGTTTGTTTACGCCTGAAAAACAGCTGTGATCATTAAAGGATTCACAGGTATCTCCCTACCATCCTACATACTTCCTATCATTTATACTTTTTGCTTCCCCAAGATTAAACACTTGCATAAGAACTGCTTCCTTAGAGCCATTTCTTTTTGAATCTAGGAGATATAAAATTAATATATCCTTGTGATTTAAATCAGAGATTAACTATAATTCATATAAAATAATCAAGAAATTTAGAGCTTAACTTAATGAAAATATCACTCTGATTTCTGTATAAATTATAGTTTTATGTCTTGGCACATTGCACGTATTTGTGTGGTTATACAGGAGTTAACAAAACCTAGTGGCCATTTTCTTTATCCTTTTCTATATTACTGATATCAACACCTCCATTATATTTTATGAAAATTCATAGGTCTTTCCATATTCAGAGAGTGTTGAGGGTTAGTTGTATAGGCTCTATATAGGTAGTGTCTGCTCTTTTTTCCATAACCTTAATTTCTGAGACATCAATTATCATTTAAATAAGTCTAGTCAGAGTCAAGGTCCTTCAGAAATATTATCAATAATACTACAAGCCTTCACATCAAATGGGAACTAGAAATGTAAGTTTGATACTCAGTTTAAAATTATATGTGTCAAGAAAAAAATCAGAAATTAGTGTCATTTTGAAATTTAAAGTAAGAAAATTAGAAATGATCAACTATTTAAAATGATCCTTAGAGATTCTTGGTAAAACCAGTGGCAAAGAACAGCATGGCATTTATCATGTACAAGTTTTGTAGATATAAAAACAAAAACACTACTGACTACTAGATTGCAAGAGCTATAGATGCATTTTTTGTTTCTTTTCCTGAAGGCTGAGTCTATGATGGTACTAACATAAAGCTCCTCATGAGGAGCTTTATCTCCAGTGAAGATTACCAATTACCCCCTGTGTCCTCATATGTCAATAGAAGAATCTAGAGTGTTATCCAATAATACAGGGAACTGACATCATCCCTAAAAGCTTAAGAATAGGCAGAATAGCTTAATCAGTAAAGCACTTATACAATCATGAGGACCTAGTTTCAACTTCAGAAACCTATGAAAAAGAAGCCACGAAGGTCACATGGCCACCCAGTGCTAGGCAGGTGCAAGCAGGTAGATAACTGTTCTGTTGACTACCCTTCCCAGCAACATTTGAAAAATCCCATTCCTGGGTTGTTAGCAGCTCCCATGAAACCCCTTTGGCTGTCAGTACTATTACATGGAGTCCATCCCTGGTACTGGAAGCTTCATTTGGTATACAAAATTTCCAGATGGG
Organism: Pachyuromys duprasi; assembly: GCA_028658305.1. NCBI lineage: Eukaryota > Metazoa > Chordata > Mammalia > Rodentia > Muridae > Pachyuromys > Pachyuromys duprasi. The sequence goes on from JAQQSO010005638.1 coordinate 6,018, forward strand.
GCTCTGTCTCTCCTGTAAGATTTTGTAATTTCATTTAGATTGCCTTCTTATAAGTATATAATATAGGAAGCTTCTACTATATTGGGTTTCTATACGACCCATCAAATGTCTTTTCATTTACCTGTTGCTCCCTATATTCTTGCTCTCATTTTCTCTTCCCTCCTTCAGGTTATTTCCAAGGCCATTGGTTGCTCTCCACAAACCAACATTTTTTTTTGTTTGTCTTTTCTTTTTTATTTGAACAATTGTCAAAGACTATAGATACACAACTCATTAACACAAAGAATTCGAGCTGGTACATACATAGAGTCTTCAACCCTGCAAGTAGTATACATGGTACTAGGCAATACATTGCATGGGACTAATGGGAAAAGTATAAATCATCCTTGCTACGACCCTTTCGATCTATTAGTGACATGCCTGCAGGATAGGCTATTGAAATAGTGGAACAAAGTTTGTGGTAATAACTAGCCAATATCTGATTGGACTTAAGGCCCATTCCATGATACAGAACTTATACTCAGTGCTGTTTAAGTGGCTAAGAATATGAAACTAGATAGGCCAGGGACTCAGGAAAAACAAAACAAAACACACAGAGACACAAACACAAACAAAAACCCGAATACTGTTATTCTGCTAAGCAGAACAACAGCAGCAGATGGGAACAAGTACAGAGAGAGCCATAGCTGGACAACATAAAGAGAAAGGGAGACCTTGGAACACTCACCCCAAAAAGAGATGTGTTTATCAAATCCCCATCTTCAAGGCAGAAATGTTGTGGATCCAGATGGGAGAGGAGCGTTGGAAGAACTAGAAGGAGGAAGGGGAGGGAAATCTTCAATCAGAATATATTGATGAAAATAAATTTCAATAAAAGAAAAACAGTAAATATACTAAGAAAAATTTGTTAGGCTGGAGGTATAATTTAATGCCAACATGTATAGTACGTGCAGGACTCAATTCAATGTTCCTCATCAACGATAGGTTCTTTTCATTTAAAAACATAAAAAAAAAAAAAAAAGAAACCCCATGCCAATGAGAGAGCCTGTTTCAAACAACAAAGAATACATTGATCTCTGGCCTCCACACAAATAACTGTCTTGAAAAAAGATGCACCTACATACACAAAATCATCTTTATACATGCACATGCCTGTGTATGAACACCACACACACTCACTCAGAATCACCTCCTAAACGTACCACCTCTTAATGTTACCAAATTAGAGTACGGACTCTAGTATTCGGGGGAGCACAAACTTTACCTCAGAAGTCACACTATTCTGTTGACCAAGACAAAGTGATTTTTACCATTTTCTTTCCATTTTTACATCATAATTGCGAACTGCCAGCCAAGAGTTACTATGAATAACTGGTTACCACACAGCAATTACAGAATATATTAAAACGAAAAAAGAACCCTTAAGTCTTCTAAGGGAAAGAGACACCCAATTTTAGATAAATTGGGGTACAACTTAGCTGTGAAACTGCCACGATTGTATTAAGTTAATTAACCTTAATTTCTAAATTAGTAGTTAAAGTATAGTGAACATTTTTTTCTAGAATTATATTTAACCAGAGGAAAGTTGTTAAGCACATTGAGTTAAGCAAAATTAAATTGGAGCTGTGTGCAGTACAAACGCTGGTAGGCCAGTTGTGATCAGAGACAGAACATTTGACCATTCCAAAAGTGGAAAGATAGCACCAAAAAGTGCAAGGCAATGGCAATTTTTGTCTGGGCATAATGAGACTTTGAACTAACAAAAGGAAATATATTAAATAATTTTTAAATAGTTGTTTCTACTATAGAGTATATATGTTTTTATAGTAAATGTTCTTTCACTGTGTGTTTTATAAGCTTTCCATATTGTGAATTTAAAATGTTAAGCAGCATTCTTACTTGAAACAAATATATCATGCAACCTGGTCTTAAATTGTACAACATTACTTTATAAAAATCTAAAAAGAAACCTAATAATTTTTTCAGAATTCTTTTTTAAGTAATTTTTTCAAAATATTATTTCAAAATATTTTTAAATGGAAGTATGTTAGTTCTCACAATATTTATGCATAGGCAGATTACTTTTTCAAAACATACCTTATTTCATAAATCAATTAAAATTATTAATGGCTCAACAGTATTGCCTAAGAGGCAATATTATAATGTTATGATTAACATTTAAATAGGATAGTCTTTTGAAGAAGTATTCCTCATAGCCTCACGTGTTTGATCCACAGATGGTGGACACTAAGGGAGGACTAAGAGCCTCACCCAGCTTTTGTTGTCACTCTTTATCTGCTTTGTGTCTGAAGTTCAAGATGTGATTTCCCAGCTTCCCATCATGGCAACTAGTCACCATGCCTTCCTATCAATATGGACTTTCCCTCTTACCATATAAGCCAAAACAAACTTTTCATTCCACAAGTGACCTTTACTCGTGGTGTTTTTTATCATAACTACATAAAAAAAAAACAGTGATTAGTCCATGGAAAGGAAATGTAAGCTCAGCTCTTATTAATTATAACCTTCCTAGGGGATTCTCTGTTCGTTATCTCTGGAGTTGACTCTGCCTCTATGATTGATAGAACATGTGGTTTCATTGTGGTGGGACAGACTACATGGCACATATCTTTTGATATATACTGTTGCCTTTCCTGCCTCTAGGCAATACTGTTAAACTGTTAATGTTTTGAATTGATTTATGAAGTGGGGCTAAATGCAGAATGGGGTTAATACTGTCCTTCAAAAGACAGAAGTGGTGTTAGATTCATATTTTGGGTGTTTAGTATTTTCCTCCGATATACATATATGCCAATATTAACTTAGAATGATGTTTCTTTACAGTCTTAAAAATAAAAAGAAATTAAATCAAACAATCTTTGTCTGCCCACTCTAACAACAGAAGTAAGTTACTTGCTTTCCTTTTCCTCTTTCCATTAAAATAGAATTTGGTAAACATCTGAGAAAAAAATAAGTTTTCTTTTGCAATCTCTTATTGTGCTTTTTGAAAACATCTGCAAATTTCCATGTCTTGAGAACGAACTAGATCACAAATTTTTGGCGCCAAAACAAACATTTATAATCAAATTGCACAAATCTGTGACTTGAAAATAATATACAGCAACCAAAGCAGAAGAGATACTTTGCAAACAAAGACAAAAGAAACAGCTGACAGCTGCCTCATTTGCCATAAACAACATAAGCCAATGGCACTCTAAGAGTCTTCAGTGTACTAAAGTAACTATTCCTCTGTGGTTCTGTACTGAGAAAAATTATTGTTCAATACATGAGTAAGTTAGCATGTCAGACATTGAAAAGATGGAACAATTGAGCTACACAGAAATCAAGAGAAGACTTTTAGGGAGAGGCCAAATGATATCAGATGAAAATCTGGGGCTCCAGATTCAACACCTTGGTTTACTCCTTTTATACTTTACAATAATTTTGAAAGTGATTGGATCAATATAATAATATAGGCAAAGAACTTTTTTGTTGTTGTTCTGGGAATATACATTTCTTGCCTAAGTATGCTGTCTACATCACAGTTGGATAACGAAAGTAAGCACAGTAATCTTGATAGATGAAGTGAAATAAGATCTTTGGTAATGAAAGCAATACTCTCTTTTAAAAGTGTCTTCTGGGTTTCCTTTCAGGCAAGCCAACTCCAGGCACCAACCACACATGGAAAAGAAATATTATAATGTACAAACTATAGACTGGAAGAGAAATAAAATCCAAGAGTTCAGAAATATTTTGATTAGCCAGCATAGAGAAAGAGTGGTTAGATTTTACTAATGTCTATATATCTTCTGAGTTGATGGCACACTCCTGTAGTGATTCTTAGACAGTGGTTGAGCTGGACAAGGGTCTTGCCATTTCTTTTCTAAGTGTGGCTCTTTGTAAGAGCAGTCTTTCCTCTGAGACCCCAGCTGGATTAATTCAGATATTGGATTTCTGCAGCATTGTCTGGATCTATTCTGCTTTCTTATCTGCTTTGCTTTATAGGTAACAAATCTTAACTGAATTCTCAAGAGTTTCTTTGTGCTACTATGATTTATTCTCTTAACTTTCACTAGTTACCCTTTAATAAGAAAAAGAAATATTGACTCCATCCAATATTTGGTTCCAAGAAAACTAATTAATATATATATATATATATATATATATATATATGTATTAAAATCTGTAAAGCAGGGAGAGATCCAAGATGGCTGCCACTAGAGGACACTGAGTCTGAGGAGTAGGACAGCAGAAACAACGCAGCAACCAGGAGACTGAACTCTGGGACCTAAAACACCAGCATTCGTGATTGCCAGGTGAGCAGAACTCCCACGGTGAGAAAATCAAGTGGGAAAACCCTAGGGACACCCAGTTATTTCCCAGAAAAATCTCCAGGTGACCAGCAGCGCACAGCTCTGATCTGAACGAGCAGCCTCTCTGGGCGCCTGCACCCACCATAATAGACTGGACCACACAGTCTCACGGGCAGTCTGAGGAGGAACCGGGTACTGTTTTCACCTAACTGCACCTTGCGAGCACACACTGCACCCGGGTTCTGCTTCAACCCACGGGTGTGCTGCTGGCACGCACCGATCATCGGAATGACCCCAGTCTGAGAAGGGCAGGGGACCATTTTGACCAGTCTGCACTCTGCAGGCACTAGCCTCATGCTTCTGCCAGCAAAACCTCAGTCCGTGTGCCAGTCCGCTGGCAAGTCTGGGAGGGACCTGAGTTCTGCTTCAACCCACGGGTGCAAAGTGGGCGTGCACGGATCGCTGGAGACACCCCAGACTGAGAAAGTCCAGGGACCATCTTGACCAGACCTCACACTGAGGGCCAACACTACACGCGCCCGCCAGCAAAAACCTCAGTCCCTGTGTGTGTCCACAGGAAAGACAGAGAAGGCCTCGGGCACCATTTCAGACAGGCCTGCATTCAGCAGAGGCACACCAACCCAAACCCATTGTGTGTGCCCCAAATATCATCTCAGAATGTGGTGCACAGCCCCTGGCCCAGAAGGGGGAGCCAAATCTCCATTCCAGGGGAGAGCTTTTAGCAACAAGCCCAGGGATGAGCGCAAAGACCAGAGCTGACATCTCAAAAGACTGAGGAGCGAGACCTCCAGACCAGAGGGGTGACCAGCCTGCAGTGCTCAGAGCTTCTAGCACAGAACACGAAGCTGGGCATACAGAGCCCACAAAAAAGTACAACTGAGACAACAACAAACAATAACAAACCACCAGAAATCCCTGATCTTCTTGAAGAATACTCCTGACACAAGAGACTGACAGTTTCAGACTGAAGTACAGGCTTAAAGCACAAACAGCTCCGAGATTATATATAAACAAATGCCCAGAAATCAGGGAAAGAACTCACCCAACAAAAATCAGGACACCATGGCCCCACCAGAAACAGCCAAAAGCAGCGGAGATTTTAATTCAGTGGAGACACAGGAAAATTATCTTAAAGCGTTGATTATGCAGATATTGGAAGAACAAGAGGAGAGACAAAAAGAGGAAATGAACAAGGCCCTCAAAGAAATGGAGAAGAAATTAACTGCCCGCATAGAGGAACAATCAAAGATAGACAGAGAGGAAACGACCAAAATGGGAGACACAGTCAATCAGTTGAAGGAAACTGTACAAAGCATGAAAACGAAATTAGAATCTATAAAGAAGACACAAAGGGAGAAGAACCTGGAACTGGAGAACTCAGAGAAAAGATCAGGAACCACAAAGGTAAGCATCACCAATAGAATACAAGAGATGGAAGAGAGAATCTCGGGAGCTGAGGATACGCTGGCTGAAATGGACTGCTCACTCAAGGAAAATAAAAAATCGGAAAAATCCCAAGCACAAAACATCCAAGAAATTAAGGA
>JAQQSO010005639.1:0-11895 GCA_028658305.1 Pachyuromys duprasi
TCCCTCCAAGTCCACCAACAGGGGAGGACCTCCTCCCCTTCCATCCAACCCCAGCTCATCCTGTCTCCTCAGGGCTGGCTGCAATGTCCTCCCCTGGGATCTAGCCAGTCTGTCAATTAGCACTTCTGACAATAATTTTTTAAATTTAACTTTGATATTATCTACTTTCTCTGCTATGCTTTCTACCCTAATTTTCTGGTCCCTTTCCTCTTCCTCAAACTAGAAAAAATCTTATTTCCCATTTACAGATTCAGGTTGACACTTATTTCTTGTATTGTTAATTATACATAACATTTGAATTATCACAGTGAACCTCACTGCTTTTTAAATTTTTTTTTAAATTTTAATAAAATACAGAGAAAAGAACAAAATAAAGCAAAAGATGGGTTTTTTAAAAGGTTCTTATTACTATTTATATAATAGAATAAAACAAAAAATTAACCCATTTTTAATAATTTTGAAGGTTGTAAACGAATTATACTCCCTAAAATGTAGTAAATCCTTTCATTTGTAAAATGTTACAGTATGACAATATAAAAATTCACTGTTAATATCAAATCCGTAGCCTTATTTAACTAACTATGCACTTATTATAAATTTTTGTAACTTTAGTACATTCACTGTGTTTCTTAAAATTTCTTTCCTTGTAAATCCTGTAAGTTCAGCAAAAGCTTTTCCTTTTCTTGAATAATACTATAATTTGTTTTCTTTTGTTTTGTTTTTCAGATGCATGGGGAAGAATTCAGTGGTCATTAATACTGACATTAATATACATTAGTCATTGGACTGGACGATTTCCCAACTGGGCAGTGCCACATTTCCAATGGCTGCCCAATTAATGACTGTCTAATTGACTCGTCTGCAAATCTTACAGAGCAATATTTTTTACTAAGTAAATTGAACCTGCCACTGCAAAACTCCACAGAGCTGAGGGCATTATTAACTATACTCAGAACACTTGATTTCAGAAGCCCTGGGGATAATCAATGTTAGTTTCATTTGGAAATGGTTTTGTTGCTATAACCATGACACAGTGATTCTGAATTACTGATGGTTTGATGACTTGCTTATTTGGATCAGAACAGAAAAGCTGTAGCTAACTCAAACTTTATAGCACAATAAATTTTCCAAAGTATCTTGAGTTTAAAATCAGTCAAATTAAATGAGGCTTCAAGTACTATTTGTCTTCCAAAATATTAGAGCTTACCAAAACAAAAAGAGGCCATATAACATTCTCTCTGCAGCCATCTCATGGGAAGTTACACAGTGGCTCGTCTTTCTTTTAAAAATTAGAAAGTTTGGGGGTCTGATTACTTGATGATCATTTTAAATAGTGGCTTATCTAGACAATTCATGGCTGGAAATTTAAGAGTCTCACTAGTTAATTAAGAGTAAGAATTCTAAGCACAGAGACCATAATTATGATGACTTACATAGGTCAAAAATTATAGGATCCATCAGTTAGCAAAGCGAGCAGACAGAATCAAGCATTTTCATGATCTGAGAAGAAGTGCAATACCAGGAGTTATAAATGGAGTAAATTCTTAAAATTCAAAAGAATTCATACCATATGCTGCTGCACAGATATATTTAATTTATTTTTATATTGTATGTGTGTGTATAGGTGCACATATGTAACAACTTACATGTGGAGTTCAGTATACAACTAGGAGCAGTCCTCTTCTTTTATATTTATATGGGTTCTGGGGATCAAACTCCCATTAGGCTTTGTAACAAATGGATTTACATATTGAGTTATCTAGCTGATCTTTGATGTTCAGATCTAATGTTTTGATATTAACTTTGTTTCATTTAAAAGTTAGGGATAACAGTTAAGTTTTATGATCTATATCTCTTAAATAGTTGATATTGAAAAGATGATTTTCCTACTCAATAACAAGGGATAACATTCTTTGTGCTTTGCTTTGAGTATCAAATGAGATAAAACCCTTTAGTGGGAATAGCAAATTTTTATACTAGAATTTTATGTATGAACAAGAAATATCTCTCTACATATATATGTGCATATATATGCACATATATTTAAGTTTAACTGTCATAATTAGAGCCAACTCAATGTTGAAAACTAGAACCAAATTGCAAGTCAGTTTTACATATATATTAGTACTCATAAAATTTAAGAATTTTCTACTAACAATGCTAACAGAGAGGGTTTTTACAGTTTTTACCATGAGGATTTTCCTTAGTTGTTCAAATGTGTAATTTTTAATGTTACTACATAACTGTCAAGATATCCACTATTGACATACAGACTAAGAACAGGATTGAATCATTATTGCAACAAAACATTTCTGGGAATTTAATGTATTAATGAGGCTTCTAATTAGTGAATATCCAAACTGAAAGAACTTTGTCGAATTATGTTCTTTTAATTCTCTATCATAGGCTTTTGGATGGATAATATTCACGTAGGATCAAAGTACCACAACCTGACTTACATGTATTACTATGCTTGTCCACAAATTAGAGAATGAATGCAAGAGAATCAGGGAAAACTGTTATTTACATTTACAACCTCAAAACAGATCTTTATTTAAACAAATGCACACTTTCAACACTGAGTTTAAGAAAAATGCCTCTGGAGGTATACAAATAGAGTGTAGAGAGGTCTTGTTGTGCAATGTATACTCACCATTTATACAATTTATTAACTGTGATCTTAGAGAGTTTATAAACTTCACTCACAATCTTTGGGTTAAAATAAGTATTTTCCTCACATAGAGAATTTTAGGTTTGCATAAAAATACATACAAAGTTCTTGGAATCCTGAGGGACAACTATGTTCATTATTCTAAAAGAATACCATAACATTTAAAATTTGTAAGCTAATTATAACTAATAATATTTATTGAGCATTCACTTTGCTAAAAGCTTAATATATGGTTATTCCTTTAGCTATTCCAACTCTTCACACTTAAAGTTCATTTATAGATGAGAAATGAAGCCATACAGAGAAATAAAATATCAGTGCAGTTTATAATTCAAAGTTCTACATATAGTGAGTCAAACAACTGTGCATGGAGGATAATGGGGAAAATTGTATATATATATATTACACTTGCAAAGCTCCTTTCCCATCATCATTTACACAACACTATGCCAAAATTACATACATGATGTTTACATGGAATTTCACATGCTAAGAATGTTGAGATTACTTAGATTGTATAGAAGGAAGTGAGTAGATGCCATGTAAATGGTGCCATATTTTATGCAAGGAAATTGAGGACCAGGGCATTTTGTATACACAAAGATATGCAGCTGGTCCACTGGGAAATTTGTAAGGTAGCTATAATTAGTTATAAAGACAGTAGACCTACACAGTAGACCTAGAAGCATTCGTTTGTAACTCTCATAAGACACCGAGTTATGCAGCTTGTTAGAATAGGTAGTCAGACTCACTGCCTGGTGATTCCATGGAAGCTAATATCATGAAGCTACAATGCAAAGAGAGCCACTCTTACCTTCATATAGGTAAAACCCTTCATTTCTGTGAACGAATGGCTATTTTCAACACAAACATAGAAAATTGAAGTTCTACACTCATTTGGATCTACATTCCATAACAGAGTACTTATGGACACATAACAGTAACTGTCAGTGTGTACATAGCAAGTCAGTAAATAGTTTGTTTTCTTTTGTTTCATATAATTGTCTATTTTTTCTTTTTCACATTTTATTCTTTTTAAATTTTTATTAATTACACTTTATTCACTTTGTATCTCCTATAAATCCCTCCTTTCCCCCCTCCCAGTCCAACCTTCCGTCTCCCTTCTCCACTCATGCCCCTTCCCAAGTCCACTGATTGGGGAAGTCTTCCTCTCCTTCCTTCTGATCCTAGTCTATCAGGTCTCATCAGGAGTGGCTGCATTGTCTTCCTTTGTGGCCTGTTAGGACTGCTCCCCACTCAGGGGGAGTGATCAAAAAACAGGCCAATACGAGCAAGAAACCCAGCAGCAGGGCAGCCATCACCAGGACCTCTCCTGAGGAGGGGAGAGCCTTCCTGTCTAAATTTTTGAAAAAAGATACACATGTTGAAATAAGATAGTCATTATTAAGATATTCTTATAATATGTCTTCATGTTCAAATTTTAAAATGTAAGAGCTTATTAATAAATTGAAAATACTGCCTGACTCCAGGTATACTTCGTGAGGATATTTGTTTAGGTATATTTTTCTGAAGAAATTTATTCATATGCTCTAATTCTCTTAAGTATATTTAAAATATAATTTCCACACATCCAATTATTTTTAATTAATTTTTATTAATTACACTTTATTCACTTTGTATCCCAGCTGTAGTCCCCTCCCTTGTCCCCTTGTCCCCTCTCAATCACACTGTTCCTCCCTCATCTCTTCCCATGCCCCTCCTCAAATCCACTGATAGAGGAGATACTCCTCCCTTTCCATCTGACCCTAGCCTATCAGGTCTCATCAGGACTGGCTGGTAAGGATGTTCCCCACTTAGGGGAAGGTGATCAAGGACCCAGCCACTGAGTACATGTCAGAGACAGTCCCTGTTCCCATCACTAGGGAACCCATTTGGACAGTGAGCTGCTATGGGCTACATCTGTGCAGGCATTCTAGGTTATCTCTATGCTTGCTTTTCTTTTAAGTAACAAACTTTAACTCTTGTCGGAAAAACAAACAAACAAATAAAAACATTTGGCTGCAGTTTTCAAAGTTAACTTTACATTCGAAAGCTATTTATAATGTTTAGAAATGGAAGGAATATATTTTTAAATCAAACTGAGGCGAAGTTCATAAGAAAGGGTACAGGTATGCTGAGGAATATAGTGTTCTTGAAGAGCAGGATGTGGAGTTCACCACAGTGACTGATTTTCCTCTAAACAATTTATTTCTGCCAGCATTCTGGTTTTTTTTTTTTTTGTGGAAACTTTGAAATCTAATTAAAGCCATATTGAATGGTTTGGACTAAAACTAAACAATGATGAATTTTCAGAATGTTTATTTTTTGTTGTTATTTTTGTGTATGCTCCAAGGTTTAAATTTATCCACAGAGAGAAAGCCTCACCTCATACCCTACCTTGCTTTGGCTTTCTCCTCTTACATGATCTAATACAATACAGAAACAAAAAAATAAAAAATAAAAACAGGATCTAAAATTAGAAACTTAGATATCATAAATTCATACAATTTTAATTTTTCTAAAATATGTCTCTAAACCAAATGAAACACATGCTAACTCATTAAGAAAGTATTGTTCTTAGCTACATTTAAGGGTAATTTGAAGACTTAATATGGGATTTACCTGTCAGGAAAAAAAATAGGTCAAATATAAGTTTAGGTACCTCAGGTATGGGAAAGCACAGCTCTGAGGTCATCTAATTTGAGCCATTAGAAAAATTGTTAATGTCCTCATACCTGGCAAAAATAGGACATCCCATGGCAGAAACTGTATTGATCTCATAAATTAAATGCTGGTCTAATCTTTTGGATAAAGAAAATAGATTTAATTATTTCACCCATTGACCTCAAACTTAATGGCTATTCTTTTCATCAATGCTAACAGATAATTATTCTAAATGTTTCCAAACTGCATTGATTATTTTCCAGGAGAGCAGAGTGATCACATGCCACTTAATTCTGAAATGGTCACAGCCAAGTTGAAGCGAAACAACTAAAAACTCTATTCTGCAGGGCCTGCTGGGCCCACATTCTTTGCCTCTGTTGCTCTCCTTGTGGAGCCTCTGTCCTCTCCAGGACTTTCTATCTCTCCATTCTCCCTAAAGATCCAGTCCCGCTGCCCAAAGTTTGGCAGCATCTGCTTCAATATTCTTGCTGGGGAGAGTCTTTCAGAGACCCTCTGTGGAAGGCTCCTACCATGTTCCTTGTCTTCTTCTACTTCTGATATCTATCCTGTTTGCCCTTCTGAATGAGGATTAAGTGTCTTCCCTAGGGCTTTCTTTGCTGTTTAGTTCTTTTAGGACTATAGGTTTTAGTATGTTTATACTATATCATATGGCTAATATCCACGTATAAGTGAGCATATACCATGTGTGTCTTTCTGCTTCTGGGTTACCTCAGACCCATGGTCTTTTCTACTACCATCCATTTGTCTGCAAATTTCATTATCAAGGACCATGCGTGTAGAGGACCAAACCCCCTATTCAAATGTAGTCCATGAGCAGCTCAGTCTCCATATGAGTTTCCTAGTAAGGTGAGCCGGGGCAGTCACTGTCATAAACTCTGTTGCCTGCTCTTTGATCGCCTCCTTTTTGTGAAGCGACTTTACTAGGCCACAGAGAAAGAGGATCCAGGCAGTCCTGATGAGACGCGATAAGCTAGGGTCAGATGGCAGTGGAGGAGGATTCTCCCATGCTTCTTTTTAAAATTTAATTAACCTAGAACATAAGGCTGGGCAATAGTTACTCCATCCTAAACCATCAAGCCCGCATAGCTTCCTCCCAGTCAGATTTCCCACATTATACTTGCTCTTAGTTATATCTTAGGTCTGGTTCATCTCTCCTCATGGTTCCAAGTCCTGTCCTGTCTAAACTTTTGTTCTCCAATCCTCTTCCTTGCTTCCTGCTCCTCCCCTCTTGACCAGAATGTCCCACCCTATTCTCGCCATTGCTCAGCATTGTGGCTGGTTGTTTTATTGACAACACAGTGAACAAATGGTGGCATGTTACACAAACTTGAGACAGGTGGTGCTTAGAATAAGCATCACAATGCAATGTCCTGATTGAAATCAAATAGTGGAGTAAATAAATCAGCATTTGAATGAACAAGGGTAAATTGTATACATTCCATAAGTGCATTATACCATCATTTCATTCTTTAAGTTCAATAAAAGGTTATTTTTCTTTCAATACAATAATAATTATAAAATTATGAATACTATTAGGTACAGCCTAAATGGGCAGGCTCAAATGCAGGATAATTCACTGTCTAACTCTGCCAATACAAGGTAAGCAAGTCCTAAATAGTTCCTGCTTCACATATATGTCTGTCAAATATGCTGAGCCAGAAGGCTGAAGATGATGCTCCATTGTTATATAGTTATGGCTGACTGTTCAGGCAGCAAACTGTCTCTGTGAATTTTTTAATTTTTGGAAGCTGCTAACATGCACTTCCTATTTACTCCAGTAACTAATTTTATTCCTTTTCAAGTCTCTGGTGGGGTTGAAGACCCAATAGTTGTAGTTCCACATTTAAGCTTAAGTTCTTTAAAATTTAAGAAAATATTTTCATATAGGTAATACCAATAAAGATAAAAGTTAATTTAGGTATAGAACCCTAAACCTGTCAAGATAGGATAGATAATCAAATACTTTCTCCTAAGTTTCCAAATGCTTGTAAACTGGACAATGCAAGTGTAAATTTTATTTAATAGGACTCCCCTTTTCAATGGACTAGGGGAAGGGGGTAGAGGTGAAGAGCGAAGGAGAGTGTGACCTGGAAGAGATGAAGGAAGGGCTTACAACAGGGATACAAAGTGAATAAATTGTCATTTCAGTTATTTTCTTTTTAATATTATATCACTATTTACTAGGCTGTAACACAGGGAGATATTCTGTATGAGTCTGCTTTCAGAGACTACTTAAGAGATCTTTCTGACTTCAAGTATTTACCTGAATAAGAATTAACCTTTTAAATGTCTTACCATTTTCACAATTTTAAATTAGTTATTTCTTGCCTACACACTGGAAGTTACATTTGGTTCTTTTTTCTTTCTTTTCAAATTAGTTGATCAGTGTCTCAACTTTTGACATCAAATTTCTTTTTTTTCTTTTTTAATACATTAATATGAAACATGTTATTACTTCCATAGTGATATTGTTACTCTTAGAAAATACTTGTTACTAGAAGTATCTTTATAGACATGAAAACAAAACGATAATAGGATATATAGATGTTTTCCATGAGGAATTTTAGCAATGAAAACTTGAAAATAGCCTGGTGATATTCATTTTTTTAATATTAGATTCATTAATCATGAATTTTTTGAAAAATTAGAAACTTAACAAGTTTTGTGTTGTCTTTTCACAAGACTCTGAAGTAATAAAAAACACTTTTCAATAATTATATATTAATTTAATTTTCATTTTGAAACACAGTGAATATAAGTCCTAGCAGTGAATATATTTGAATATATGTCCTAGCAGTCAGCATAGCAGCCTGTGCCCTTTCCCTGCAGTGCTATGAATGTTCACTCTGCTGAGTCATGGGGGATGAGAAGTGTGACTAAGAGAAAAGTCTCTTTGTGGGGTAGAAGAGGTCTGAATTCCACCTAAGCTCACCACACCACAACAAACTGTGAGAAAAGAATGTGAGCCAACTGCTCAGCGCCTTAGGCTTTGATTACAGATAAAGACTCTGCATCATTAACATGCCAGACTAGCTCCTCCAGTTCTTTGTCATTCTCCCAAACCATCAACTGTTCCAAAAGTAGTAGGGACCTTTGAGTTTCTACATTAATTCTGTTTACCAATTATGTATTAATTTGTAAAATTTTTTCCAAATATTTATGATTATTAGCTGAAAAATTGCATTCACCGTCCGACTGGTAATTTTATGTGTGTAGACAGTTGTCTGCTTCTTAGGGTTTAGACAGAAAAAGTTGATCATGTTCACCTAGTTACAAATGCATGCTGAGCCCCAGGAGTGGAGGCTGAATGTTGCATATACAGGGGTTCAAAACATGACATGGCCCGCAACCTTTCTTATCTTCCTATGATGTGACTTGCATTTGAGCTGAACTCAGTGGTAGAAAGACAGAACCAGTCTTTCTAGCTTTCTACCTGTCTCTTTTCTATGTATTTGCTGACAGTTTGTTTCTATACTCTCTGCCTTTAGGGATTCTTCATTATTTATACAATTTCTCTCTTAAATACTCCCTGCTAACTTCAAGTAGCAGTATGAGTTCCTTCTCCACAAAGATTTTTATTTGTTCAAGTGTCACAACAGCTGTGTAGAGGTCCGAGGAAAACTGACAGATGATAATTTTCTCCATGTATGATATGGGCTCCAGGGATTAAAGGCTCAGTTCCCATGAGACTCATTTCATTCTTTTGGAAGAACATGGGGAAGAAGATGCTTTGAGTGAATGTAGAAGAGGTGTCAGTTAAAGCATTTTGTGTGGAAGGAAGTCTCTGCAGGTTGTCTTAAGGACTTGCTTTTTCCTGCTGTGAAAAAGCTTCCCTGGGTTTTACAGTATAGTTATTGGAATTTCTGAAGACAAGAAGACAGTCCCTACCTTACCTTTCACCTTGAGCATACTAACAAGTTAGCTGGAATATCCTTCAAATGGCTACCCATTTGAGGTTGACTCTACTGCAGCCAGAGCAAGACATCAAATTTCTTAAAAACTTACTTGAAAACATGTTCCTAGCTTTGGCTATTTTATATTTTGCTAAAGAAAACCCATAATCATAACTTTTTTAAAAGGCTCTCTTCCTTTTCCTGGCCCTGCTTAGTTCTTTACTGTTCACATGGTGCTGATAGAGGTAATCAGAAGTAGATCCTTATCAACATTACATAATTTTATACACATTTCAAGCTAGAAGGACCATATTTTCAGTGACCATTATATCCAAGAAACAATGAAAAAACTTGGTTTATTGTAGGTAACCAGAGAGATTGTGGATCTTATATTTAGATTTGAAGGTGCTTTTGATGATCATTATGCATTGTGTGGAAATTCCAAGTAAAGGAAATACTGAACACATCTGTTTCATGTATAATTAGCCTGCTATACTGTATATGTTTTAAAATTAAATTTTAATTTTTTACATTAAATACATTTTATTCATGTTGTATCCCAGCTGTGATCCCCTCCCTTATTCCCTCCTAATCCCATCCTCCCTCCCTCATTTCCTCCTATGCCCCTCTCCAAGTCCATTGATAGGGGAGGTCCTCCTCCCCTTCCATCTGAACTTAGTTTATCAGGACTCATCAGGACTGGCTGCAATGTCCTTCTCTGTGGCATGGCAAGGCTGCTCCTCCCTCGGGGAAGGTGAGGTGTTCAAAGAGCCAGGAATCTACCACAGAGAGCTTCTGAAAGACTCTACTCAGCAGGGTATCAAAGCAGATGCTGAAACTCATAACCAAAGTGGGGCAGAGTGCAGGGAATCTGTTTAAAGAAGTGGGACATAGTACGTCCTGGAGAGGACAGGAGTTCCACAAGGAGAACAACAGAACCAAAATATCTGGGCACAGGGGTCTTTTTTTGAGACTGATACTCCATACAAGGTCCATTCATGGGTATAACATAGAACCCTTGCTCAGTTGTAGCCCATGGTACTTTAATATCCAAGTGGGTACCCTAATAAGGGGAAGAGGAACTGTATCTGACATATTGTAGATTTTGAATGCTGAATTTTAAAAATCTGCAAGAGTGTTCTGATCTGATGAGTAATGTTTTTAATTTCCAATTTCTAGGAAACTGCCATATCATAAAAAATAAATATTCATGAATCTAAAATGGTACTTTAAGAATAATACATACATATTTTAAAATGTCATGAAATTAATATTAAGGGCATTATATTACATAAGTATGAAAAAGCGAGAATATTTGGTAAATCAAATTAAAATAAATATGATACTTTATACTTTTTAATGATTATCTACAAAAGAATCCAAAAGAGTGAGTATAATTTCCAGCCAAAGCAAATTAAAAATGAAGATATAAAGTCTCTAATAAAATATCTTTAATTATGATCTTAAAAGGCAAATAGATTCAATTGTAATGCTTTTAAATAAATCCCTGTCTATTCATCTAAGTCTTCAGCATGTTTCAATATAAAAGTAATAGAATATCAGTAGTTGTTGCAGTCACTTTATTTCAACAAACCTCATTATTCTTAGGACTCTCATACTAGAATTTATACCAGCAAAAGACAAATATAGTTTTAAAAGAAAATTCAAATAGCTAGGTTATTTCAGAATATTCTATTAATATGGTAGTAGAAATAACATGTTTTGAATATTGGAATATCAATTTGCAAGTCAGAACTTCAAACCGTCAGTTATTTCTATTTTTACTATGTATCTTCTCTAAAGTCTGAAATAAAAATGTTAATGCACTTTTAAAGGTTAATAGTTGCCTAAGTGGTCCATAAAATAGAAGCTTAAACATAGCTGCTTGCAAAATTTAATGACAGGGCAAACACAAGATCACCTTGCCTTTATATCTTTCTTACCATTGTCGTCTGGAGACATGTAAGTGCCCATGGATGATTATATCAATTGAAGGATTAGGTGGTACACGCTCAGAGCAGCTAACATGGTCCAGAAACTGTGCACTTGAGGTTCCTGTGACATAGTATGTGGAATTTGTTTAGTGGACAGATATTCCAGAGGTCTATGCTCTCGTCAGAGCCTAATGAATGCTTCAGAAACCAAAATTCAGCAAACACATGCCAGTCAAAGTACACTATTCATCAAGAACTGATACTAAGACTCGAGATCAAGCCTCTGACAGAGGGCGAGAAGTAATGATAGATCTGGGGGAGGTTGTTGAGACTTGGGGAGAACAAGAGCTCCACAAAGACCAAACTGAGCAGGGCACAGGGGTCTTGTATGAGACGGTTTCTACAATCAAGGACCATGTGTGGATATGGACTGGAACCCCCGCACGGATGGGGCCCATGATAACTCGGTGTAGGACTGAAGACCCTATTCAGGGAAACAGGGACTGTTTCAGACATGATCTTGATGGCTGACTCTTTGACCCTCCCCCATACAAGCCGGGGAGTGACAGACTGGCTAGATCCCAGGGGAGGACATTGCAGCCAGCCCTGAGGAGACAGGATAAGCTGGGGTTGGATGGAAGGGAAGGAGGTCCTCCCCTGTTGGTGGACTTGGAGGGGGCGGGGAAGAGGGAGATGAGGGAGGGAGTGGGAG
>JAQQSO010005640.1:0-11893 GCA_028658305.1 Pachyuromys duprasi
TTTGGTTTGGGGGCTGATGTACTCAGCTTTTTGAGCTGTACTTGTCATCAGTAACTAGTGTGCACCAGAAAATCACTGGGGAAACTTTTGCAAATGGATCTAAGTGTCCTATCAAGAGACTGGTTCACAGGACTTTCTGGCTTCTTTCTTTCTTTCTTTCTTTCTTTCTTTCTTTCTTTCTTTCTTTCTTTCTTTCTTTCTTTCTTTCTCACATGTTCTGTGGTTGCAGTATGACTCTTTTAATAAGGTAGCACCAACTGGACTCAGTGTATTAATTACTTTTCTGTTACTGTATAAAACATCATGATCAATGTCACTTATAAAAGAAAGTGTTTAAATGAGTTTATAGTTATAGAAGGAAACACAGAATATGCACCACCATTTCAAAGGGGAGGAATTGGAGTATAATGACAAACTAGTGGACAAAAGCAAGACCCAAACCTAGCAGGACAAACTCCAAATCCTGTAGCTCCATGTCTGATATCAAAGGGCTTGTGTAGTTGGCTGTTCCCCTCCACCTTTGTGGACTGCAAGACACTTCTTTCTCTTGGACTGGTTCTACTCCATGTGTCAACGCTCCTTGACGGATATCCCATGGCTCTGTTTCCTCTAACATTTAGAGGTCTTCAATGCAACCGGATTTTCACTTGCACAACTTCATGGAACAGTTTTTCTTAGGACCTTCATGCAGGAACTCCCTGCCACACACCTGGCCTCAGTGGCGTTGCTTAACTAGGGAAGAGGAATTCACAACCCCTTTACTCATGATCCTTCATGATAGTAAAAGCAGAACCACATAAAGAATATTGCCATGTTCATCTGCTTGCTTGCCATGGAGCCTGGCTTGTTCGAATCACATTTACTGAAGCTTTCATTTATTGTTGCTATTGGGAACAGAAAATTCCATAGACTGTTTTGGTTTTGTTGGTTTGTTTCACACACTGGAAGCTTATCTGAGTGAGGTGTTTGTTGCTCAGAAGGCATCCCTCTCTTTATTCCATTTCTAATCAAACATCTTCTTAATCCCCTTAACCCTTTCAGCACAATTCAGCATCTAAGATTACATTTCCTAGCACTCTCTTATTTTTTCATTAAATTTTTTTTTTAAGAATTATGCCTTATTCACTTTGTATCCCCCCGAGTACCTCCCTCCCTCCTCCCCTCCTAAACCCTCCCTATTTCCCCCTTCTCCAGGCATGCCCCTCCCAAAGTCCACTGATAGGGGAGGTTTTCTTTTCCTTCCTCCTCATCTTAGTCTATTAGGTCTCATCAGGAATGGCTGCATTGTCTTCCTTTGTGGCCTGGTAAGGCTGCTCCCCCATAGGGGGGAGGTGATCAAAGAGCAGGCCAATCAGTTCATGTCGGAGAAAGTCCCTGTTCCCATTACAATGGAACCCACTTGGACACTGAACTGCCATGGGCTACGTCTGTGCAGGGGTTCTAGGTTATCTCCATGCATGGTACTTGGTTAGAGTATCAGTCTCAGGAAAGATCCCTGTGCTCAGATTTTTTGGTTCTCCTGTTCTCCTTGTGGTGTTCCTGTCCTCTCCAGATCTTACTATTTCCCACTTCTTTCATAAGATTCCCTGCACTCTGCCCAAAGGTTGTCCATAAGTCTTAGCATCTGCTTTGATAGTCTGCAGGGCAGAGCCTTTCAAAGGCCCTCTGTGGCAGGCTCCTACCTTGTTCCCTGTTTTCTCCTTCTTCTGATGTCCATCTTCTTTGCCTTTCTAGATGGGGATTGAGCATTTTAGCCAGAGTCCTCCCTCTTGATTAGTTTCTTTAGGCATACAGATTTTTGTAGGTTTATCCTATATTATATGTCTATATGAGTGAGTATATAGTGTGTGTGTGTGTTTCTGCTTCTGGAATAGCTCACTCAAGCTGATCTTTTCCAGTTCCCACCATTTACCTGCAAATTTCATGATATCCTTGTTTTTTATTGCTGAGTAATATTCCATTGTGTAGATATACCACAATTTGGCTATCTATTCCTCATTGAGGGACATTTGGGTTTAGCACTCTCCTTTTAATTTTTTTTTTCTTTTGACCCACTTTTTCCTTTTTCATTGTACATTTGAATAAAATTGATTACTAACAACCATGCAACAAGGTCAAAATTAGGGCCATGAAGTCTCCTCCGCTAAAGAAAAATAACTATTTTTTTGTGGAAAAAAATCAATATTCTTTATTAAAGTACTAAAAGAATCTCTAGCCCATTTGCAATGTTGTTCTGCTTTGAAATTTCTTGAGGTGGACCCTCAGAGCTTGAATAACTCTCAGCACTACTGTCTTCCACATTTCTAGTAGGAAAGCCCATTAAGCTCTTCAGGTGGCATTCAACCACTTCCCTAGTACAAAGTCTCAAACTCTTTCACACTCCTCCAAACAAGCAGCATAGTCAGAACTGTGACAAGAGCCTCCTCTCTGATATCAACTTCTTTATTAGTTACATTCCTGTTGCTGTGATAAAAAAAAAAGACAAGGCAACTTATAAAGGTATTTAATTACATTTAGGGTTTCAAAGGTTTAGCGTCTCTGATGGAGAGGAAAAGGCATTGTGGCAGAAAGGGCTGGCGGCTCACATCCTAACCCACAAACAGGAGGCAGAAAGTCCATCTTGAGAATGGTGAAAACCTTTTGAATTTTCAGGACCACCCCTGTAATGCATTGACTTCAACAAGGCCATACCTCTTAATCCTTCTCAGTTTCTTTAACTGGGGACAAAGAGTTCAGACATATGAGTCCATATGGACCATTCTCACCCAAACCACTACTTGGTGAGTTACGGACAAAAAAAAATGAGGAGATATTGGAATGGGGACATATTTAGGGGAAATGGGGCAAGTTAGAGGGAAGTCACATATAGATATGGCTATATGCCACATGCATGCATACATGCATGCATGAAATTATCAAGAGTAGAGAAAAATTAAAACAAAGCCACGGTGCATTTTTATGCATGACCACCAGTCTACAGCTTTGCCTTTCATCTTTGGCATATGAGGAGACTCATATATATGACGTTAAATATTCTTTGTCCTTCTGCCTACAGTCAATGGTGAATTCTGACAGATGCCAATACCATTTACTTGCCCTGGGATTTGTTTAAGATTCAGTGTTATTTTGAGCAATTCAGTGTGTCATGCTAAAGGGAATGATACTTTGATGACTTCTAATCAGCACCCGAAAAGTGTCAGCAAGAAAAGCACCATAGTTACCCGTTGCCTAGGTCTTGCACAGCCACACTTGAAGAATACTTTTAAGACATAGAATCTTTTTTTTTCCTGTTTAGAAAAACACGTCCAAGATTCTTTTATTGCTGCAATAATACCTTGAATAGAAAAATGCCAAGTATGTATGTGAATCAATAGATGTAAGAGAGCTGCCTCTGTCTGAAATATAGTTTGAAAACTTGACACATTTTGATCTCTTCATGTGTAAAGTGAGCGTTCACATCTGTCATAAGATATCTTTGTCTTATAAGCACTCCGTTACAGCACATGAAAACATTACCAAATATAATGAGTATCCCCTTCTCACAAGACTATCAGGTATGCCTCCAATCTCAAAGAACAAAACCCCTGTTCCATGATAGCATGGCTTTTTTCATGTATGGCTGAAACCTCCCAGAGAATGATGTAGGTCCTTTCATGTATACAGATTCCTGACACTCTCCTGCAGCTCCTTACCTAGAGCCAGAGTGCTCATTTAAAATATGCTGCAGCATAGCTGCAGTGTAACAAAATTGTGGTGTAAGGGTAAAAAAAAATTAACTTGGCCCTAAACACCCTTCTTTGTTCCTGGACTGAGAAGTGCAAACAGTCCCTAACCATCCCCTAGTCACCAGACCTGGGCACAGCCAATCATTGACTGCCTCCTTAGAAAAATCCCTTACCCCTAGACCCCCTCCTGTTTTGCATTTTTTGCCTTTATAAACTCTGTGATTCTGCTGCTCAGGTCAGGGCTTGGCACCACCCCCTTGCTTGGGAACTGTGTGCAGAGCCCCAACATGCCCGGCTACTAAGTAAAACACCTCTTGCTGTTTGCATCAAGCACTTTCTTTGTGGGTTATTGGGGTCTGGCATCTCGAGGAATGGAGGGTCTCCTCACCTCGGGAGTCCAACATTGGCTCTAAGGCCCCTCCTTCCGGCAACAGGAGGAAGATCCATTGCTTACAGCAAGCCACGAGCTGCACCTTCCTATAGAAGCCACTGACTTGCCCTTGGAGAAACTGAAAGACTACATCTGATGAGTACCTGTGAGTAGGTGGAAGGTCCAACTGCTTTTGGCAGATATCTGTGTGTACATGTTTGCCCTGTTCTGGTTAATGCTTTCCTTCTTAAGCTTTCGAAAAATCTCAGAGAGTTCTTAGAACATGGAATACTCCAAAATAACTTTATAAGCTACTTGGTTTCAAAAGCTACAGAATTTTTTATGCTCATTTGGAAACCATGTTGTTCTTCAAATACAAAGTAGAGCACAATGTGGAGTTACTCCTGCAAACCATGAACAACCCCATGACCTCAGGTCTCTGAGAGTAAAATCACAGACAGTGCTATAACGTGCTATGACAGACATCATCTTTTAAACTTAGGTTTCATCTAGTTTTCTTTCCAAAAACAATACAGTCTCCATTTTACAAATTAGGTTAATTATATTTTATAAAGTAAAAATTACCAATACTTAAAAGTCATATTGAACTACAATGAGTACAAATCTAAGTAAAAGTAGAAAGAAATGCCACAACATTTCTCACTGCAATATAGCCAGAGTAAATTTTTGTTTCTAATACACATTACAAAATAAACATAGTAGAATTTCTATAAAGTATTTTGCCATACACTATTAGCTTTACTAGTGTGAATCAATGGGCATGAGTGGTGTGTGGCAAGTAGAAAGGCCCTTGGTGGGAAGCACAGTTTGGATAGTATAAATCAATGGAACTAGACAGGCTTTCAGTGGGAAATGTTGTACTTTGACCCCCAGGTGTGAATAATCAGCCTGTGTAACCTGTAGAAGGCACTTTCTCTCTTTCAGCCTCATTTCTTATATCCTTAAAAGTAGGAAAGACTGAAAACTGTGGTTTGAAATTACCCATGATAATTAAAAGCATACTAATACAAAGCAGGAACATACGTTAGAACAAGCAGTATTTGTCTAAAAGATTAAAAAGAAAAAAACATTAAGGGAAATGCTGTGTAAGGAGAGGTTGGTAGAATACAGGAATTGTGGTACATTTACACAATGGAATATTACTCATCTGTTAAAAACAAGAAAAGCATGAAATATGCAGGCAAATGGATGGAACTAGAAAAGATCATCCTGAGTGAGGTAACCCAGACCCAGAAAGACACACATGGTATATTCTCACTTATAAGCAGTATTAGCCATATGGTACAGGATAAACGTACTAAAATCTCCAGACCTAAGGAAGTGAAACAACAGGGAGGACCCTAGGGAAGATGCTTAATTCTCGTTCAGAAGGGCAAACAGGACAGATTCTAGAAGTGGAAGAAGAGAGGAAACAAGATTCCACCCAGCAGGGGATCAAAGAAGATTCAGAGACTCACAGCCAAACTTTGGATACAGCACAGGGAGTCTTGCAGAAGAAAGGGGATGCAGAAGGAACCGGAGGGGACAGAGCCCCAGACCAACAAAGCCAGAAAAGCTGATCCTGGAGGGAGGGAGGGAGACTACAGAGACTGATGCATCAACCAAAGACCATGCATAGAGAGGACCTAGACCCCCTGCTCATATGTAGCCCATAGGCAGCTCAGTCTCCATGCTGGTTCCCTACTAAGGGAAGAAGAGACAATCTCCCGACATGAACTCAGTTGCCTGCTCCTTGATCACTTCTTCCTGGTAGGGCAACCTAGCCAGCCCACAGAGGAAGAGGATCCAGACAGTCCTGATGGGATCTGATAGGCTAGGGTCAGATGGTAGGGGAGGAAGGCTTCCCCTATCAGTGAGGAGGAGGAGTCCTGGGAGGAGACAAGGGAGGGAGCTACAGCTGGGATAAAAAATAAATAAATTGTAAATAATAATAATAATAATAATAATAAAGGAGGGGTTGGTCAACAAAGCAAGGAAGTAGATGAGATTATAAATTTTCCTCATGTTCGTTCTGGTAAGATACATTATATTTATTCAGTTTTTAAATTTTATTTCACTTTTATATATCAGAGGCTTCAAGTCCCCTGAACTAAATTCCTATTCATAACAGTACATATTAAAATAAGTCCATGTTGGTGTACTCGTGTCTAAAAATGAAAAAAAAATCATAGATTTGTTAGAATAATTAAGGATTTATGTATGGAATTTATTCAGAGAAATGTGTTATAATTCACTGTTACTGAGGTGACTTCAATTAGATTAAAATATTAACTTGATATGGTAAATTCTATCTTTTTGAAAATATTTTACGGGATTGGTTTAAAACTAAAATAATAATAACAAAACTCAAATTACCCTTGTTAAATAAAGTTTAGCAAGATTTAACTATAACATTTGTTCTGAGTTATCTATTGTTAAAGTTGATCTATAGGTTCAAGTTTGTAATTGATATCAAATATACTAAAACTTTGTTGTTGTTGTTTTTCTTAAATTTAGCTTGTATAATACTGTGCCTAGCTGTTTGAGCCAAGTATGAGAAGTGACAATGTGAAAACAAAGTCTATTTCCATCTACTTTGAAAATTCTAGGACAACGGCCAACAGATTATATAAATCAAACCACATCACCACTGTATTCTCAGCAGATGGCCTAACATGTTGATGTGTCTCCACTATTGCTCTGTCTCCACTGACCAGTGGGATGATAAAACCTACTGTAAGGTCACAAAGACTTTCTGCTCACAGCCCTTCCCTCTTCCTTGGTGTCACTATGTCCATTGCTGATGAGAATTTAGGCTGTAAACAAAAATTCTGCTTTTTCTCTCTTAAAAATATATAAAATACACTTGGGCAGAAATAATTCTTAATAGAAATTCTGAGTATAAAACAGAATATTGAAAATATCAGCTATCCTATAAGACTGAGAAGAAAAAATAAGCAAAATAATAATAATAATCTCTTTTAGAAGATTTTAAAATATTCTATAATTTTAAAATGAGAAATTAGGTGAGTCACTTGAAAAATATTAATTCAGAAAAATATTTTAAATATATAATTTCACAAAATCTAGATATTTGATTTGCATTTATGAATCTTGTTATGCTGCGATTGATGAATATGTCTGAAAACAAATAAGAGAGAGAGAATAATATGATTAGACTAATAATCAACTTATGCAGTATTTTTCAGTTGAGTAGTTAAAATGTTACCCCTACAAAAACAAGTTATACTTCTAAAAAGTTAGGATGTTCATTTTATCTAATGTATTGTTAAAAATTCTATGAGGCAGAAAGGTCCAATATACAAATTAATGTGGGCAGGTCATTCAGTAAAATGATTGCTGGCATTTAAATGAGTATGAGTGCTAGCATGTTATTATACTTCCCATTTGACTGTTTTGTGCATGTATCACATGCTACCTTGGGAAATAGTGTATTTCATGTGAACCATCGTCCAGGCAAGTTAGAGAAGCAGGACTCCAGCTGCTAACCTTCTTTCTCTGTCTGCTTTTAATCTGTCATCACTGGGAATTTTCTGTTCACTTTTAAAAACTCAGGAACAAGCCTATTCACCAATATCTGCATCTGTGCCTATATTTCATTTTCTTTTTTCCCAGTTTCTGTAAATAGAGATATATTCTAACTTTTTCTTAATGTTAATTTTCCTTCTAAGTTCTACTATTCAGAAAGCTGAAGTTACTAAATGTATAATAAAGTTTATGCCTCAAAATATAAAGCAATGACAAAAATTTCTCAAGGTTGTTGCTGATTCTCTTATTTTAATAATTCATGTTTAGCTGAAAATATACCATTGATTCAATTTAAATTTTTGGCAGGAAAGATAGGAATGTCAACACATTCATATCCTTCACTGTTATTACTGTTGAACATATGGTATTTTAATATAATTGAGACAAAATAACATAGTTCTCAAGGCAAGTGCTAAACATATAAATTTTTTCTGGTGACAGTTTTTTAATGAAGGCACTATTCTGAAAATCTAATCATACAAAAGTGGCGACATTTTGGCAAATGGAGAAACAATTAGGTAAGGCTAGCCAACTGCAATAATTGTCTAAGCTTCTTAGGCAGCAGGCGAAGAACTGTAAAAACACACACACCTAGAGTAGAGATTTCAGAAAAATGAGGTGCTGCTCAGGACATCTTTCTCACAAATTATCATTATATTAAGCCGTTAAGAATTAACAATTACTCACTGCCTTTCGGTGGTGACCAAAGGATGTCTAAAAGATATTCAAACATTTATTCACCAAAATTTGTGAAAAACTCGGTAAACACAGAGGAGTCATGGTCTCAAAGGAAGACAAAGCAAGATCTCTTATGTCTATTTCAGGAAAGATTCTTTTAAATATCTTTTATAAAATGGCATTTGGCAACTTCTACAGCTTACTGGATGGAAGATGCACTTGGGGTTGTTTTGATCATATTTTCCACAATCTATCATTGATTGCCTTTGTTACATGGATGGACAGCAAAGAAGTGACATCGCCTGGCACTGCATATGGAAGAACACAAATGAAGCATTGGCCATGAGCAATGCATGCCTTGCAACCATGGTCCCCTGTTAATGGGAAGTGTTCCAACTGACTTCTTCTAACTTCACCACCACCCAGAAAAGCTGTCCTAGATAGACTTTGTAATGGGTGATTGCTAGAAGGTTCTGTCTGTAACTCTACAAAGTCAACACTGGGCAGTGGTAAGGAGTGGATTAACACAGATGCACCACCATTCTGGTTTCACATGAAAGCTTTAGGGAGAATGAGAATGCTAAGTTTTCTTTTTTCATGGCTCCTCCTTTTAACCACGGTTTTTAAATTAGACCACCCTATAATTTCAAATGGCCTAAGCTATGTGGTAATGGAATTTACAAGGAATTGTGAAACAAGGCAAAAGAAATGCAAAATTATAATTGTACAAATGTTGAATGCTGACAGCTGTTGTACTACCAGTAGAAGAAAACAACCAGAGAAGGAGAAAGGGGAATGGAATGAAAGCTTAGTTAAGTCAGTGATTCCTAGTGGTCAGAAATACAACTTGCATATTCGAGTACTCAATTGTAAAAGTAAACTCATTGACTAGTTCAGCCATGTCCCTAAATAAGCAAACAAAATAAGAAAGCTTGGTCAGCACAGTGGCACATGCCTGTAATCCCAGCACTGGGGGAGGCAGAGGCAGGTGGATTTCTGTGAGTTTGAGGCCACCCTGGTCTACACAGCAAAGGCTACACAAAGAAACCCTTTCTCAAAGGATGAAAAAAGTAAGATTGAATATAGCAATACCTCTTTGGCTGTATACAGTGGAACACTAGCTCAGCTGGTCAGTAAGCTTTGGGTGAAGAAAGTAACCCTTAGAGGGTGAGTATGGCTACTAAGACATTCTGCTACACAACAGAGTCAACCATGGACTCAGAGACGTAGCTCTCCCTCTCAGGGAATGGATAGCTTCCTTTCCCCTCAGCTGTTTACTAGCTGCCCCTCTGCTAAAATCAGCATCTTTTAGGTGTGGGCCCCTAGGACTCATTTGGGGCTCTCTTCGGTGAACAAAAAAAGGAACTTTTTCCTTTGCATATTGTGTGGCCACTATTGTACGTGATCATGATGGGTTCCACTGAAAGGCTGCCAGGATCTGTCATCAGGGTATCACTAAACAATATGAAGAATCACGATTCACAATTAGACACCTTAGCTTTTCTGTTTTTGTTTTTTCCTGTACAATTCTTATATATGGACTGGTTGATAGGGACAATAAGTTCTTGTCCACTTGAAACTCCATACTTTCTTCATGGTTCACATAACACTGATAGATACGTGAATTATAAGAACGCTTAGACGGAATACATGCATCTCCTACAGGCAATCACTTGTACCTTATTTCTTAGTTTTCCCTTAGTGCACACTGAGTGTTGCAAGTGTGTAACCATCTGCTTTAGTTTGTTTCCTGTTGCTGAAACAAAATCACCAAGACCAAAAGCTTGGATGAAAGCTTCTGTCTTGGTTTAAAAGTTGAGAGGGATAAGAGCTCATCACAGTGGGGCAGCATGACATCCAGCAAGCAGGCATGGAGACAGGGGTTTGGGGGGGGCAGGATGCTGAGACATCACATCAGTGAGCACATACAGGAAGCAGAGAGTGTGAACTGGCATTGGGGTGAGGCTGTAAACATGAAAAGCCCTTCCCTAGGGATTTAACTCCCCCAGCAAGGGAGGAGACAAGTACTCTAATACATGAGCCCGTGGAAAACATTTCTCATTCAAACCACAAAATCACCTTGATGATTTCGATATCAGAGACTTTCCTTGGAACACTATGTGTCAAGGTTGCTTGTGATTTACCCTCAGATTAGACATAAGTATGTACAGAGTTTAGGCTCAGAAAGAATGGAGTTTAAAATATGGCTTTTACATTTAATGATGGCTGAGTCTTAGAAAAATCAGTCCTTTGAGCTATGTTGTCCGTTTGTAAAGTGAGAATTATAGCACCTAAGCCACTCTAGTGCCGGGAAGAGGAACTGAGGAACTGAATGTAAATTCTTGTCACAGTAACCAGTAAAAACAGTATAGTCCATAAAAAAGCAGAAATCATTGCTTCTTTCCTGGGTATTATGTTTTATGAATATGTTTTTGTGGTGAAATAGCACCAATTAAGAAAGAGATAAAAATAGAAAGGAAAATAAAAAATATTTGTAATTCTATA
Source organism: Pachyuromys duprasi (assembly GCA_028658305.1). Taxonomy (NCBI): domain Eukaryota; kingdom Metazoa; phylum Chordata; class Mammalia; order Rodentia; family Muridae; genus Pachyuromys; species Pachyuromys duprasi. The sequence continues at coordinate 10,828 of JAQQSO010005640.1, forward strand.
TCCTGATAAGGAGGTGAGGTATGACTTTCTGAGCATCAAATGTATACAGTGAGTTGTGCTGCAAGTATTTAAATCTTAGCAATATTCATCAAGAAATTGTTGTACTCATAAAATGCAAATGGATATGCAAAAATGCATATCCACAGATATTAAAAACATCACATGATAATACTAAAAATAATACCAAAGGATAGATCTGTAATGTTATTAGAAACAAGATCTAATTACAGCTCTCATAATTTTTCAGTAGATGTATTTCCCTTAATCAAATGAACAGGATGTCTATAGAGGTCTCCTTGACAACCAGTTGACTCAGGGATGCCTTGTGCTTGTTTTGTAATTATAATGTGTGTGTGTGGTGTGTAAGTACCATATTATTAATACCATTCTTCCAACCCACAAATTACATTTTTTTCTAAGCAGCTGGGCTAAAATATAATTTTCCATTCCAGCACATTTTCTGTAATAAGAACAAAGTAAGAGGTAAAAAAATAATAATAATAAGGTAGCAGGCAAGAATAAATTCATTTATGTATTTTAGGTTTGTAAGCTTGACAAAGATTTAATTTATTGTCTCTAAAGATAAATTATATGCCATGCAAAAATTCTGGAATCTATTTTAGTAAAAGGCTTGAAACTAATGTGAACATCAAGAAAATGGATCATAGTATATCAGAAATGAATTTTAAAAAATAGATGTTGCCATGATTTTAGGAACTAGTCTCTTGGCTTAGTTTGCTGGTTTATTGCCTACCTTCTTTTTTTCCCCCTATAATAAAAAAGCATTTCTCTAGAGTGCCCATACAGATTCTTCAAAGCCACGAATGGATTAAGTCCAAGGAGAAAGTTCTGCACATCAAATATTTTATGAAAAATCATACAAGCATTTTCGACAGAACCAATATCTAAAAAATTATTATATTTCTATTAGCATTTTCTGTCTATAAAAGGTTAAATTTTAATTTTTTCTGAAATTAGAGTGATGAAATAAAACATGGAAATATTACAATATTAACAAATATTATCTTTATGGTAGATTGGAAGAGAAATGTTCATAGGCTCAGTC
>JAQQSO010005641.1:0-11891 GCA_028658305.1 Pachyuromys duprasi
TGATGACCGCTTCTGTTTCCTTAGGGGATATAGTACCATTTAATTGATTTATCTGGTCTTGATTTAGCTTTTCTAAGTGGAATCGATCAAGAAAATTGTCCACTTCATTTAGATTTTCAAATTTTGTGGCATATAGACTTTTGAAGTAAGTCCTAATGATTGTTTGGCTTTCCTCAGTTTCTGTTGTTATGTCTCCCTTTTCATTTCTAATTCTGTTGATTTGGATGGTCTCTTTCTGCCTTTTAGTTAGTTTGGCTAAGGGTTTGTCTATCTTGTTGATTTTCTCAAATAACCAGCTCTTGGTTTCATTGATTCTTTGAATTGTTTTATTTGTTTCTAATTTATTGATTTCAGCCCTGAGTTTGATTATTTTCAGCTATGTACTCTTTTTTGGTGAGTCTGCTTCTTTCTTTTTTTCTAGGGCTTTTAGGTGAGCCATTGAGTTGCTTGAATGAGAAGTCTCAAAGTTCTTCTTGAAGGCACTTAGTGCTATGAACTTTCCTCTTAGCACTGCTTTCATTGTGTCCCATACATTTGGGTATGTTGTGTTTTCATTTTCATTGAATTCTAAGAAGTCTTTTATTTCGTTATTTCTTCTCTGACCCAGCTGTCATTTAGTAGCAAGTTGTTCATTTTCCATGTGTGTGTAGGCTTTTTGCTATTTTTGTTATTGTCGAGGTCCAGCTTTATTGCATGCTGATCAGATAGCATACAAGGGATTATTTCAATCTTTTTTATTCTGTTGAGGCTCGCTTTGTGACCCACCATATGGTCTATTTTGGAGAAGATTCCATGAGGTGCTGAGAAGAAAGTAAATTCTTTTGTGTTTGGGTGTAAAGTTCTGTAGATTTCTGTTAGGTCCACTAGATTCATGACCTCTATTGGAGACATTGTTTCTTTGTTTAATTTCTGTTTTGTTGACCTGTCCTTTGTTGAGAGTTGAAGTCTCCCACTATTAATGTGTGGGGATCTATGTCTGGTTTAGGTTTTAGCAAAGTTTCTTTTACAAATATGGGTGCCCTTGAATTTGGGGCATACATTTTCAGGATTGTGGAATTTTCCCTTGATGAGTATGAAGTGTTCTTCCCCATCTCTTTTTATGAATTTTGGTTGAAAGTCATTTTATCAGATATTAGAATGTCCTCTCCTGCTTGCTTCTCGGGTCCATTTGCTTGGAAAACCATCTTCCAGCCCTTTACCCTCAGGTAATATCTAGCTTTGTGACTTACGTGTGTTTCTTGTATGCAACAGATTGCTGAGTCTTGTTTATGCATCCATTCTGTTAGTCTCCGTCTTTTTATTGGAGAATTGAGTCCATTGATGTTGAGAGAGATTAATGATCAGTGGCTATTAGATCTTTTGATTTTGATGTTGGCTGTGGTAGTAAGTTTGTGTGCTTGGTTACTTTTTGGTTTACTGTAGTGAGGTTAGTTATTTCCTGTGTTTTCTTGAAAGTGGTTAGTTTTCTTGGGTTGTATTTTTCCTTCTAGTATCTTCTGTAATGCTGGATTTGTGTATAGGTATTGTTGAAATTTGTTTTTGTCATTGAATATCTTGTTTTCTCTGTCTATGATAACTGAGAGTTTTTCTGGGTATAGTAGCCTGGCCTGACATCTGTGTTCTCTTAGGGTCTGCATGATATCTGTCCAGGCCCTACTGACTTTTATAGTTTCTGTTGAGAAGTCAGGTGTGATTCTAATGGGTTTAACACTATATGTTACTTGGCCTTTTTCCCTTGCAGCTTTTAGTATTTTTTCTTTGTTCTGTAAAATTACTGTTTTGATTATTATGTGGCTGGAGGATTTTCTTTTCTGGTCTAATTTATTGGGTGTTCTGTAGGTTTCTTGTATTCTTATTGGCCTCTCCTTTAAGTTGGGGAAATTTTCTTCAGTGATTTCATTGAAAATATATTCTGGGCCTTGGAGGAGGGAATCTTCTTTTTCCTCTATTCCTATTTTTCTTAGGTTTTGTCTTTTTATGTTGTCTTGAATTTCTTGGATGGTCTGTGTCAGGAATTTTTAGATTTAACATTTTATTTGACGGATACATCGATTCCTTCCATTGTATCTTCCACACCTGAGATTCTTTCTTCCATCTCTTGTAGTCTCTTGGTTATGCTTACCTCTGTAGTTTCTGCTTTCTTCCCTAAGTTCTTTTTCTCCATAATTTCCTTCATTTGGGTTTTCTTTAATTTTTCGAATTCTATCTTCAGATCTTCAGCCATTTTGTTGATTTCCTTCACCTGTCTTCACCTGTATTTTCCTTCAATTCCTTCAGCTGTTTGTTTGAACAATCCTTTGTTTCTTTTATTTCTTTCAGTGATTTAAGTATTTCCTCTATAAAGGCCACAAACTTTTTGGCTGCAACTTCCTGTATTTCTTTACAGATGTCCATAATCTGTTTGTCTTTATTTTCCTCTAGATATTTATGCATTTTATTTGTTTCCTCTATTATCCTCTTCATAAGCATACATGTTAGGTCATCTTCTTGAATTTCAATTATGCTGGGGTGTCTAGGGCTGCTTGCTCCTGGATAACTAGGTTCTGGAGATGCCATATTTCTCTGTCTTTTTTTGGTTGAGCTATTATGCTGGCCTCTACCCATTGAGCTATCTTGGGTATTGGTTGTTAGTTTCTGGTGGTTCCTGGAATCCTGTGCTGGAGAGAATCCCCTTGGCAGGAAGATGTTTTTTCCTGAAGGAAGCCTCCTCATCTTTTTGGATATGGTCACTGAATGGCCGGTGTTTTTTGGAAATTGTCACAGCTCACCTCACAGACCTCAGTGGTAACTGTGGTCCTTGTTAGTCACAAGGGCTCTCCTCTCACCTGGAGTAGACCTGGGGACAGCTGCCTTGCTTCTGGGTTTCTTGCTGTAAATTCAGTGAGCTGCAGCTATTGTCTGGGTGCCCTGTGGTTTGGTCAGTTTTGTTAGGGATAACTGATTTCCCCTTGGAGCAGTGTCTGGAGGTTGATCGTGGGGATCCCAGGTGTGAGGTTGGAGCTCTGTGCCAGGTACCTAAGTGGTAGGTGGTGACCAGTAAGTACCTTTCTTATGGGAGCAGCAGGAGGCTAGTTGGTGCACAGCAGGTCTGTGGGATGGCAGTGCATGCTCCTGCCTGCCTGCGGGACCTTTTCCAGGGAAATCCTGGGTACCCTAAGCTAGTCTCCGTTTTAGTCTTTCCCTGTGGGGTTTTCTCCAGACAGGGAAACCCAGGCTCTGGTGCCCTAGGGCATATGGTTCTGTCTGTGACAGGTACCAACTACCAATTAGTCTTAATGAGATTGTGGTTATTGGAGGAGAATCTGCAGCTCTCAGTTTACTAAACCAATACAGTCCCATCAACCATCCACATATATTTGTCATAACCACTGATAAATATAGTCTTTATCCCTCATCAAGGAAACTTCTCTTGGAAACAAACAAAGACTACTACCGAAAAACACAACCAATAAATATGCAGAGTTTTGGATATGTCTCTATGGATACATCTACAAAAACTCCCGCACTTAAGACTCAGGGAACATTGGAGAAGAGGAGGCAAAGAAAACAAAACGTAAAAGCAAAAGGATGGGAGAATTTGATGTGAGCTTGTTTCTGCTGCTAACATCAGAAACTACATTCATAAATTCCTACTCATGGGACTGAGCAAATTTGAGCCTAACAAGGAAGATATCAATGAACATGCCAAATTGGACAGCGAAAAGTCCACAAGACCTCAATACTACAGATTCAAAAATACAACATGTAACTGAGTAGAGCTGTGAGCATGAGAGGTAGTCCTTCTTAGGGAAGACCATACCAACTGGTTCTTCAGTGCTAAATAGCCAGCTCTAAAAACATTCATACAAGTCACATGATGTGGATACAACAGTCTATACTCAGGCATACACACACAAACACACATACACACACCTTCACAATTGATGGAAAAAGAAGCCATGGCACATATGGAGGGAGGTAGTAAAGGGGAAGGGTAAGTGTAGTCAAAAATCCAAATCTCAAAAATATCCAACAAAAGAAGTAAATGTCTTAAGTAATTAGTTAGACATGGTATGACCAACTAGCTATTTAAATACAGTAGTTCTGTAATGTTTCTTATTAAGGTAAGTTTAATAAGGGCAAATATTTTCCAAGTAACATAATTTACTGCAAGTTACAGAATGTGTATCTTCCACTTGGTTAACATATATTAGCTTATAGCAATATGTTTCCTGTTTAAAAAAACTTTTAAAATCATTTTATGAATCTAATTAGGGAAGGTCACAGACAATGAAATAAAGAAATTCATGACTGTCTAGTTATTGCTAAAATAATAAGTGAAAATTTATAGATATTGCAGTTTCCAAAGAACCAGATAATCAATTTTCTTATGCTGTTGCACATGGTGTGATGTTTTCTATGGATGTGTTAAATTCCAAACAGAGATTGGTAGGCAGTAAAAATGGTTGTATTTAAGTTTCAGAGATTACCATATTAATCAAGATTTAATACCTGACTGATGTGGAATGACTCACATCTATATCCTATTACACTTGATGTAATAATTTTCAAGATAAAATCATTTTTAAAATGCTATATCTTAGAAAAGTCAAGGGATCCAAAGTCTTTTGGTATATGTACCAAACAGTAATGAATAATCCTCAAGATAAACCTCTTTGTTTTCCTCAGAACCTACTCAGCCCAGCTTTAAATGAAAAACTGCAAACTTTGGTTTGACTAACTATATTTCACAGGTCTTCCAATTTGTAGATGTCATTCCTACCTTTGGTCCTGATGTCTTCTGTGAAAACAGTGTTGGTTCTATGTTCAAAATACTGTCTGTCTACAAAGTCAGAAAACAGAGATGAATAACTATAATAAATAATTTAGTAATGCTATATTGCATTAGATGAAAGACTACTTTTCTACACAATTCTTGTTTCACATTGAAACTGGAAGTCAGACTTGTCTGGAGCCTTGACCTTGCTACTTTAACAGAGGACTCTTCTCTATAACATTTTAATCTCTATTAAACTTTTCCCCAGCATTCTTTCTGAGCAGTGGGTACCATGGAACACCATATTATTTCTGTAAACCCAACACAAATGACAACTCAGTGCTGTCAGAAATATTGTCAATATTTTTGTTGAATAAATATATTTTTGCAGTAAATAGAATCTTAAATTTAATAGTAACAAAAACAACAATTGTCATGCATTATGCTGGAATATCTCTTAGATGTGTTCAGTGTCATTCTAGAATTTACAAAAAAAATCTCTTCATACGAATCCATTTGAGTATTATCTTATTGAGCTATACCAAAAGGTTGTTAGAGAAATCATCCAGTTTATTTTTTAAGAAAGTATGCCTTCTAGGTTCTAAACATTTTCTCTGAGATTTACGACAAAAGGTAGTTTATAATACCAATTTATATTTATGAAAAATTCGATCTTAAAACATTACTCAGATGTAAATATTGTATTATGAACTAACTGTGTGTCAGAATCTAGGTTTATTGAGAAATACTGATATATAGTCAATAGCATTAATAATTTTATAGGTCAATTCCCTGAAGAATAACAGTCATGGTACTGGAAGTTGCTATGAAAGTTGCCAAGTGAGAAAATGAATAAATCACCCTATCCAATTGCAATGACAATGAGCCACAATGTTGACCAGCATCATAATATATCTTCGATGATGCGATAATGGCATTTATGTCTTGGAGGACTGCATTAGAAAATGCTACTGCCACTTTACCAAAGCAACATCATACTATGTTCTAAATACTGATCATGGAAGAAGTAGTGGAATGATTTTAAGAACCAGAGAGAGATAGGTGCTCTAAGAGTGCTACACACACAATACATACACACACACATGCACACACACACACACAATTTTGTGATAGGTAATGCTTAAGTGATTATTTAAGTAATAGGTCAATGTATATAACAAATAGACAGACATTAGTAATTATGGATAAATTGACAGAAAAAACAAATTTCTTGAAAAGTATTTGCACATTGAGAAAGGGAAAGAATTGTCTCAAAAATTGTCAACAAATTTAGCTGATATGATTTAAGATGAAACTTGCTCTCATAATATAAGCCAATAGAAATTATTTTCAAGACACTGGACTTGATATCCTACATATTATTCTATGAAATATGCTGGAGCTCAGAGTAATGTAAATTTATACAACTTAAATAGGATGTATTTGAATAATAAAATTTAATTCTTGTAATATAAATCTCATTGAAATAATCTGAAGAATGGACACAAATCCTGAAATATGAACCACTTGAATCCCTTGCAGGAAGATGTTATAAAATTGCATTTCAACCCACTTCTATCACATTATCAGAGTGTGGTCCAGTGGAAAGAATACCAGAAGGCTCATCAGTTCTTTGTAAACATTCGGCTTAAACACATTTAAAAAGATTTACTATAGGAAAAAATTCTTGTGTATGAATAATATGACAGGATTCATTTGCGCTGACAATTAAATCTATGGAAAATGGCATAGGATTAAACAGATATGTGAATGTATGTTTCTAATTCATTATTTACTGGTCACCCATATATAACTCACATACCACACTTAGTGTCCTAAACTGGTTTTCAGAGTCAGAAAACAAACGTCTAGTGTAGAGGAGGAAAAGTTCACAGTTTTCCTCATTGTTCTCAAATCCGGAGTCTTCTGCTTCTTAAAAATATTAGCAAGCTCTAATATGAAGTAAAATCTTGGTTTGTTATTTGAAATTTTTAGAGTTTCTTATTTATTTATTTATTTATTTATTTATTTATTTATTTATTTATTTATTACAATTTACTCACGTTGCATCTTAGGTGTAGCCCTCTTCCTCATCTCTTCCCAGTCCCAACCTCTTCCCTCCCTCCCACTTCCCCCACCGCATGTCCCTCTGCTAGTCCACTGATAGGCAAGGGCCTCATCCCTTACTAACTGACCCTAGCCTATCATGTCTCATCAGGATTGGCTGAACCCTCTTTCTCTGTGGCCTAATAAGGCCACCTAGCCAGGGGGACGTGATCAAAGAGCAGGCAACCAAGCTCATGCTAGTGAGTGCCCCTACTCCACTTACTAGGGAACCCCATGAGCCACCTCTGAATCAGGGTCTAGGTCCTCTCCATGCATGGTTCTTGCTTGATCCATCAGTTCTGCAGGCTCCCTGTGCCCAGATATTTTTGGCTCTGTTGGTCTCCTTGTGGAACTCTTGTCCCCTCTAGACCTGTCTATCCCCCCCCCTTCTTCCATGAGATTCCCTATACTCTACCCAAAGTTTGGCTGTGACTCTCAGCATCAGCTTTGATACTCTGTTGGGTAGTCTTTCAGAGGCCCTGGGTGGAAAGCTCCTTTTCTGTTTCCTATCTTCACCTATTTCTGATGTCTATCCTATTTGCTCTTCTGAGTGAGGATTAAGTATCCTCATTAGAGTCCTCCTTGTTGTTTAGCTTCTTTAGGATTATAAATTTTAGTATGCTTATCATATATTATAACTATATTATATTATGTTACATGTTATAAGTGGCTAATATCTATTTAAAAGTGAGTGCATATCATGCCTGTCTTTCTGCTTCTGGGTTACCTCACTCAGGGTGATATTTTCTAGTTCCACCCATTTGCCTGCAAATTTAATGATTTTTTTGTTTTTAATTGCAGAGTAGTATTCCATTGTGTAAATGTAGCACAATTTCTGTATCCATTTCTCACTTGAGAGACATCTAGGTTGTTTCCAGGTTCTGGATATTATGAATAAAGCTGCTACGAACATGGTTGAGCAAATGTCCTTGTATGGTTGAACATCTTTTGTATGTTATTTGAATTTATAATAAGAGTTTCTCTGCTTAAAATGTGAGAAATGATGTATGTGATTTCTGACAGATGTGTTAAAAAAATAGACAGTTAGGATTGCTTTCTACAACTGCTTCTGTAAATAGAGAAGCTACTGTTGGGATGTAGCCTAATTGAAATCTCTAGATGTCTACAGGTAGCAGAGACTGTCTAATGTTTCATACTGGATGAGACTCACTTCTATTTTGAACAACTTAGATCTAAATATACTCTACTAATGAAGAATAAAGAAGATTAACTAACAAAGAGAAATGGGTAATGAAAATCTGAAGTAATATTTTATAACATTTTAGACTACAAAGAAATAGATATGTGTATTAAAAAACAAAGTGGGGGAAAGTATGACACATATAATACATAAAAAAGCTTTGAACTTATTCAAAATTGAATATTATTCTGACTTTGTGGGTACTGTCCAACAGTGCTGCCAATAGAAACAAATGACCATTGATATCTTTAAGCATGGCAGAGGAAATGACAACAGTTGGACTGTATTAAGGAAGTGACAGGAACTCCACAAGAAAATCGACTGGACAACTAACCAGTCACAGAAGGGCTTGCTGAGATGGAAGCATCAATCAAGGACCATGTACAAACTAGACCTAGGCCCATACAAAGATGTACCAGATGGACAGCTTAGGTTTCAAGTAGGTCCTCTAGTAAGGGAAGTGGGGAGTGCATCTTACACAAACTCACTTGTCAGCTTTTAGATCACTTTCCCCTGGCAGGACTGCCTTGACAGGCCACAGTGGAAGAGGACACATTCAGTTCTGATGCAACTCTACGAGCTGGAGTGCAACTTCCCTATTCTGATGAAGAGGGGAAGGGGAAAATAAAGGAAGAGAGGGCAAGACTGGGAGAGGAAGAGGAAAGTGGCTACCAGGATGTAAAGTGAATAAAATAAATGAGAAAAAAAGATAAACTATACTCTTAATATTTAAAAGGAACAAATACATTTTTGTGCAAAGATATTTTTAGAATGTGCCAGCCCGGAACATGTACTAGGCATATTTGACAGCATTTGAGACAAGAACCTAGTAAGCATACAAATTACATACATACATACAACATTGAGTAAGAAGTCAGAATTAAGTATCACTTGAGTGCTTTACGTTAGACACATTATTTGGTTATGGTATACATTGAGAGGCTAAATACAAAGAAGAAAGAAAATGTAAAGACTATTATATATGGCTACCAGTGACAGTGATAGAAAAATGAACAGAACAGGAAAAGATGTCCCCTGTGCGCTAACTGGTGATATCTGTGGATTTTTGTTTTTGTTTTGTTTTTCCATGCTGAGACGCGACTGCTTGCTGCAGATTTACATTTCAGCCAAAGAATGGAGGTACCAATGGTCTTAGGTTTCTACTTTGAGAACGTGACCCCTAAGAGAACTAATGCAAACAATGAATAGGGCAAAAAGACAGTACATAGATATACAGAAACTGTTGTAAAATTGGCACACACATTATTGCACCCAAATGACAGAGTACACCTAAACCAAACAAAGGGGATACCAAGAATTCATGAACACACTGAATCCTGCTGAGAAACTAACCTGACCCACTATCTTCAAACTGCTGGATTTTTGTCTCTAACTAGTAACTTGAGAAAAGCCAATCCAAAAGGAGAATTTGTGTTTCATATATTGATATTTTGCACCTATAATGCAAAACAATTCTTGGCTATGTTATATTTTATGAACATTTTACCTCATGTTTACCTAAACTAAAATCCAAGGAATAAAGTAAATACTACCAGTAGGAAAGTTTTTTTTTTCTTCAAATAAAAAAATTTGTAGCAAAGATGACCCACAGTGTTATACTTTTCAAAAGTAAGACCACTTAACAGGATTAAATCCTACATGTAAATTAACTCAACAAATTGCTGTCAAACAGGATAGGAATCACAGTGCTGATTTGATGTGCCAACTGCATATATTCCTGTTGGGCATAATACTTAATGAGATGCACAGGAAATTCTGAATTAGATGAAGATATAAAGCAGTCTAGGGAAATCCTAAGTTAGAAGTCCCTGCAATAATTTAATTGAAAGGTTGTATAGTTAACTAGAATAGAATCTATAACATAATGAAAACAAGAGGCAGTTAACAACTTTATGTCATGGCATTATCCCTTTCCTTGACTTATGAGACCATAGTTCTGAGGAAACAAAATATTATGAATCTTATATGAAATAAGAGAAATTATTTACATTTTATATATGCTATCTATACGTATCCTTTTATTGTTTGCTTTTGACATTTCCTCAGAAATGACTGACAACACTTAAATATATTGACTCTATCTTTAGGAAACAATTTTAGATTACTGGCCAGAAAATTGTATGCTTCTATTTGTATATATATGTACATAAAAATTATGTATAGAATTCATAAGTATAACTATACTAAATGTATATTAAATATACATATAATTTATTTTCCTCTTTTTATTAATTATTATTATTTATTATAATATATTCACTTTGTATTCCAGCTGTGGCCCACTCCTCTGTCTCTTCCTGGTCCAGCCTCCATCCGTCTTCTCCCCTTATGTTTCTCCCCTAGTCCACTAATAGGGGAGGACCTCCTCTCCTTCTATCTTACCTATCTGGACTTATCAGGACTAGCTGCATTGTCTTCCTCTGTGGCCTGGTAGGGCTGCACGCCCCCCAGGGGGAGGTGATCAAAGAGCTGACTTTTGAGTTGCTGTTGGAGACAGCCCCTATCTCCCCTTAGTAAGAAACTCACTTGGAGACTGAGTTTATGGGCTGCATCTGAGCAGGAGTTTTAGGTCCTCTCCATGCATGGTCCTTGGTAGGGGGATCAGTCTCGGCAGGGTCCTCAGGACTCTGGTTTTGTTTTCGTTTTTGGCTCCAGACCTTTCTATCTCCCTCTTATTTCTTAAAACCATGCATTCTGCCCAAAGTTTGGTTATGAGTCTCAGCCTCTGCTTCAATACCTCGATCAGTGTAGTCTTTGAAAGGGTATCTGTGGTAGGCTCCTGTCCTGTTTCCCTGACTACTCCTGCTTCCAATTTCTATTGCATTTGTCTTTCTGAATGAGGATTAAGCATCTTCCATAGGGTATTTCTTGTTGTTTAGCTTCTTTAGAAGTATAGATTTTAGTATGTTTCTTTTGTTTTGTTGAAATTATAATTATACCATTCCTTCTTTTCTTTTCTGACTCCAAACCTTTCCATTAATCCCTCCTTGTTCTCTTTGAAATTCCCTTTCTCAGTCATTCTTACAAGCATGTATGTATATACATATCTGTTCCTTACATTATAATACAACCTGTTTACTATGTATAATTTAACTTGTACTTAGGTTTTCAAAGTTGACTATTTGGTACACAATACCCAATTTGTGTACTCTTCCCTGGATAAGTGTATTTGTCCCTTTCTCAGCATTCTTTAGTGTCTATAGTTCTTTGTATAAGGTTGAGGTCTCCAGTGCTTTCTATGCTCCATGTTATGCTGTCCTTGGTCAGGTCATATGTTTGTAGTCATGTTAGTCAGATTTTTACATGTCTAGCTTCTGAAATTCCTAGGAGATACAATTTTACAAAAAATTACCTCATCATCTGGCTCTTACAATCCCTCAATCACTTCTTCTCCAATGATCCTTGAGCCTTAGGTACATTACATTATAGATTTTCTACTGGGACTGGAATCCACAATCTCCAAAACCCAAAGACCACCTATCAAAAGCCTCAAAATCAAGCACAAGAAGCCCTCTTTGTACTTGTTTTTTATAGCTGTCTAAATGACTTTCTAAACTTTACAGGCCATTGCTATTTCCCTTGGTTTTCTTTTAGTAGTAGAAGGTAGGATTTTATTGCATGCATTTCAAATGCAGGGCCAGAGGTCATTTGTCTGGAATTGATTTAAAGGTTTCCCTGGTTTTCATGGTACCAGAAGATATAAGCTTAGAAAGGAGGAAAGTTGATGACGTCTTCTATTTCCTTGGGGGATATAGGTCTATTCAATCTTCCTATCTGATCTTGCCTTAATTTAGGTAGGTGGAATCT
>JAQQSO010005642.1:0-11890 GCA_028658305.1 Pachyuromys duprasi
ATATTAATCCTACCAATCCATGAGGAGGTCTTTCCACCTTCTAAGATCTTCTTCAATTTCTTTCTTCAGAGATTTGAATTTTTTTTCATATAGGTTTTTCACTTGCTTGGTTAGAGTCACCCCAAGGTACTTTATGTTATTAGTGGCTGTTGTGAAGGGTGTTGTTTCCCTAATTTCCTTTTCGGCCATTTTGTCTTTGGTGTACAGGAGGGCTTCTGATTTTTTTGAGTTGATTTTGTATCCAGCCACTTTACTGAAGGTTTTTATCAGTTGAAGGATTTCTCTGGTTGAAGTTTTGGGGTCACTCATGTATATTATCATATCATCTGCAAATGGTGATACTTTGACTTCTTCCTTTCCAATTTGTATCCCCTTGATCTCCTTTAGTTGCCTTATTGCTCTAGGTAGGACTTCAAGTACTATGTTGAAGAGATATGGAGACAATGGGCAGCCTTGCCTAGTCCCTGATTTCAGTGGGATTGATTTTAGTTTCTCTCCATTGAGTTTGATGTTAGCTATAGGCTTGCTGTATATTGCCTTTACTATATTTAGGATCTTTGTGTGGTTTAGGTATAACAGTGACCGTTGCTTAGTAGAAGGAGCTTGGCAATGTTCCCTGTTTCTGTTTTGTAAAATAGTTTGAGGAGTATTGGTTTTGAACTTGTCTTTGAATGTTTCATAGAATTATGCACGCACTAAAACCATCTGGATCTGGGTTTTTTGTTTTGTTTTGGTTGGGAAATTTTTGATGACCTCTTCTATTTTATTAGGGTTTGTATGACTGTTTAAAATGCTTACCTAAACTTGATTTAACATTGGTAGATGAACTCTAGCATGAAATCCTCCATTTCCTTTAGATTTCTCCAATTTTGTGAAATACAAGCTTTGAAGTAAGACTTAATGATTTTTCGGATTTCCTCAGTTATGTTTCCTCATTTTTGTTGTTATGTCCCATTTTCGTTTCTGATTTTGTTAATTTGCATATGTTCCCTCTGCTTTTTAGTTAGTTTGGCCAAGGGTTTGTCTATATTGCAGATATTTCTCAAAGAATCAGCTCTGGTTTCATAGATTCTCTGTATTTTTCTTTTTGTTTCCAATTTATTGAATGCAGTCCTGAGTTTGATTGTCATCTACTCCTCTTTACTGTGTTTGTTCCTATTGTTCTAGAGCTTTCAGGTGTGCTGCTAAGTTACTATCATGGGATCTCTTCAATTTCTTTATGAAGGCACCTATTTCTATGAACTTTCCTCTTAGCACTGCTATCATTATGTCCCATAAATTTGGGGAAGCTGTGCCTTCATTTTCACTGAATACTAGAAAGTCTTTAATTTCTTCCTTTCTTCCCTGATCCAGTGGTCATTGTGCAAGGAGTTGTTCACTTTCCATTAATTACAGCCTTTCTGTTTCTCTTGTTGTTGATTCCAGCTTTAATCCATGGTGGTCTGATAAGATGCAGGGGGTTGTTGCCATCTTCTTATATCTGTTGAGGCTTGCTTGACCATGTTTATGGTCAGTTTTAAAGAAGGTTTTGTAAATTGCTGAGAAGGTATATTCTCTTGTGTATGGGTGAAATGTTCTGTTGATATCTATTACTTCCACTTGATTCATGCTGTATGTTAGTTTTATTATTTCCACATTTAGTTTCTGTCTTGATGATCTTTCCATGGGAGGGAGTGGGGTGTTGTTGAAATTTTCCACTATTAATGTGTGGGGTTCGATGTGTGATTTAAGCTTCAGTAATGTTTCTTTTACAAATGCTAATTCCCTTGCATTTTGGGCACATATGTTCAGAACTGATACATCCTCATGGTGGATTTTTTCCTTTAATAAGTATAAAGTGTCCTTTCCCATCTCTTTTGATTAATTTTTGTTAAAAGTGTCTTTACTATATACTAGAATGACTACTCCAGCTTGCTTCTTGGGTCCATTTGCTTGGAAAACCTTTTTACAGTCCTTTACTCTGAAGTAATATCTATCTTTATTGCAGAGGTGTGCTTCTTGACTGCACCAGAATGATGGATCCTGTTTTTGCCTCCATTGTGTTAGCTTGCATCTTTTTATTGAGGAATTGATGCCACTGATGTTGAGAGACATTAATGACTAGTGGTTATTAATTCCTGCTCTTTTTTATTTTGGTGGTGGTACAGTGTGCATGTGTGTGTATGTGTGCATGAGCGAGAGAGAGATTCCTTTCTTTCAGTTTTGCAGATGTGAGGTTATTTATTTCCCGTGTTTTCCTAGGTATAGTTAGCTTTTAGGGGTTGTAGTTTTCCCTCTAGTATCTTCTGTCAGGCTGGATTTGTGGCAATGTATTCTTTAAGCTTAGTTTTGCCATGGAATATCTTGATTTCTATCTATGGTGATTGAATGTTTTGCTGGGTATAGTAGTTTGGGTTGACATATGTGTTCTTTTAATGTCTGCATGATATCTGTCCAGGTTTGTATGGTTTTCATAGTCTTTGTTGAGAAGTCAGGTGTAATTATGATAGGTTTTCCTTTCTATGTGACTTGACCTTTCCCTCTTGAATCTTTTAATATTCTTTCTTTCTTCTTTATACTTAGTGTTTTGGTTATTATGTGGCAAGAGACCTTTCTTTTCCAGTCCAATCTGTTTGGAATTTTGTAAGTTTCTTGAATGTTTATAGGTATCTCTTTCTTTGGGTTGGGAAAATTTTCTTCTATGATTTTTGTTGAAAATATTTTTGGAGCCTTGGAATTGGGAGTCTTTTCCTTCTTCTATTCCTCTTATTCTTAGATTTGGCCTCTTCATAATGTCTCTGGTTTCTTGGACGTTCTGTGTCAGGAGGATTTTTAGATTGAAATTTTATTTGACTGTTGTATCAATGTTTTCAATCATATCTACTACCCCTGATATTCTCTTTTTCATCTCTTATATTCATCATCTTGTATTATGTTGGTAATGCTTGTATTTGTATTTCCTGTCTTCTTCCATAGGCTTTCAGTCTCCAGGACTGCCTCAGAGTGTTTTTTTTTTTTAATTGTTTCTCACTTCATTTTAATGTCTTGAATAGGTCTTATATTCATTTCCTTCTCCTCTTTTCTTGCAGTGTCCTGTATTTCTTTATTTTCTTTAAGGGTTTTGTTCAGTTCTATCACCTGTTTTACTGTATTTTCTTGTGCTACTTTGAGAGCTTTGAGAGACCTTTAAGGCCTCTATTATTTTCATAACCTCAGATTTAAGAACCTTTTCTTGTACTTCAAGTGTGTATCTCCAAGGCTTGCTGTGATAGGATAGGTGCTTTCATGTGGCTACATTTGACATTGGGTTTCTTTGCTTGTGCGTTTGTGTGTTCTCTCCCTCTGGTTTCTCTGGTGATAGGTGGCCTGTTAATTTCTGATATCCATGCTGTTAGGGAGAATGTGGAAGAGGCTCTAAGCTGAATGTTGATTAGGCCCACCCAGGCCTCCTCGGGTTGGCAGATGTGTTTCAGAGCCCAAGTACCACTCACTCTGCTTGCCTTGTTCGAGAAGAGACAGGCAGCCAGGAGTCAGCAAAGAATGGTCTCTAAGCTAAGTGTTGGTCTGACCCCTCATTGGCCTCCTCCAGAGGATGGGCAATGGGGCTTGAGTCCTGCCTACAGTTTACCTCTCTGCCAGCTGTGTCTTAATCAGTAGCTTAAGGAGATCTCTGATCTGGCTTTGGCCTTAGAAAGCCAGGCTTAGCAGTTAACAGTCCCTGACGTTATGGGATTGTATTTAGTCGCACAGTCCTCTGGAGGCCAAGCAGGCAATATACTCTGGGCATTCAGGCTTGGCTGGGCCCCGCCATCTTGAATCCATGCCCTGTAAATTCTTATTGTCCAGGTGGTCTCCGCAAGGGAATCAGTAGAACTGTGGATTGGTGTTGGAATGTTAACCCTGGGTATCTATGTGCTGCTCTCAGAAAAACAGGAGGAATCCGAGTTCTATTGTTGGCTCTTGGAATGGGGACCTACGTTCATAAAGGCAGAACACCCTGGGTGATGCAAATCAGAGACTTTGCTGGATGCCATGATTCTGAATCAGACAGGGCATGTCTCCTGCGTCCCGGATTCGAGCACTGCCCTCAGGCAGGGAGGAGAAACCCGAGGTTTATCTACTATAGCAAAGCTTCCCTGGGACTGAGGACCTGTGTGCCTTATAGGTAGATCTGCACTGGTTGCTATGGAATCTTGTTCCTTTCCTGAAGCCTGGAAGCTGAGGGGCGGGGTCTGGAATTGCAGTTCCCAGCACCAGGGTTGTCCCCTCCCATTGGGAAAACACTGACTTCAGTGTGTTGGGGGTCAGCTGTTAGGTTACTCACCCTAACCACAGCCTCTGGTCATCTTCCACTCAGATACAGTGCCTTCTGGCAGCTGCCCCCTTGGGTTCTCCACAATAGCCAGTTGTAATGAATAATCCGGCATAAATTTATCCCTATCTGCTACACATTGAAGAAGCAGAAAAATGTTCCAAAGGTTTGTGGTTTTGAAGAAACAGAAGCCACAAGAAATTTATCTCGTTTTCTTGGAGTTTTCTCACAAGCACTTTGAATTCTCACATTGCTTTCTTCTTGAACCATGCTTCAACATCTGCCCCCTTTAAAATTTTTTTTTATAACAGGACATCTGGAACTGTTTTGATTTGAGATGTTGTAGATACATCTATACAATTATCATTTGGTACAGAATATCCTATAAGCAAATTGCAACCATAATAATATTAAAATAAATATAAATAATATTAAACAATGTTGTGTGTAACACTTTGCCACCAAGAATAGGGTTCTAAACTATATACATATTTTTGGTTACATTATTATATTGGCCAGAAATATCTAAAGAATAGCTTGAAAAGAGACCCATGTGATTAGTAGCTCTGGTATCATACAGGACATAAACTCATATTTGCCCTTTAATAGCTATAAAACGTTATGAAGCCCTATGCAAACAAGAAGTGACTTAAATCCCAAGGAAAAATTAAACACGTCCCTCTTTCAGAAGAATGAACAAGGTGAATACAGTCCCAAGGTTCACTCATAAGTGTGGAGTCATTATTAAAGAAACAGGAGCTAGATCCATCCAATTTACAAGTTAAATCAAAGGAGAATGAGGAACATAAGTCCAACATGCTCAATGGTACTCACCCCAGGTACACAGATCAAAGCAACTACCATCAATAGAAAGAGATTCTCAGGTGGATAGAACTCTGTGTGATTTAAAGAATAATTTCTACCTTGGTACATAGAGCCTTAACTTGGCCCGAGGTATGCAGACTTGACTTCTGATGGAGTAGTTGATATCACCTATTGCCCTTTAGCTTGAGATTTGCTGTCTTCTTGGAGGCTTCCATTGTCGTCTCATTCTCCAACATCGTTCTTGATGGCTCAGGGCTGGGGTTGCCAAAGGGGATTCAATAATACTTCAGTAGATCCATTTGCAGTGACAAAAGCACACCCTTTCCCAGTTTTCATTTGTAGAAGTAAAAAAAGGGCAGCACTGACGGCATTCTTGATGGCAAAATAATACACACAAAGCTTTCACTGTTTTAATATTATTATGGTTATAATTTGCTTGCTTACATCAGCTTGCTTATTTTCTTCTGCAATAAAACCAGGGAGGTTAGGGTGTCCGTGAGTATTAGTCTATTGCCTGAAATAACTCTATAAAATAAGCAGAGTCTGAAACAATATTTAACGGTTTATGAATTAACAGTAATAAAGGAGTCAAAAACAGAGAGTTCCATGAAGAAAAAAGAAATATTAATAGATTGATGAATATCTGGACCACGAATCCCTGCTATACTTTTAGATAAAAGTAGGTTGGACGTATTTTAAAATCACAAATTCAATTCATACGAGAAAATCCCATAGTTTGCCACCTGGGTAATTTCCTATCTTTCCATAGTAATCTAGAAATGAAATGTGGGAATATACAGAGTACTGTAACACCCTTACAAACTGATTGTTAGTTAAGGGTAATATAATACAGGATGGATCAAATTCATATAATTGTTGAAATTGGGTCCTCCCTGAGTTTCTAATTGAGAAAGAAGAGTAAGATAAACAGATTTTATAGCATTTATGTTGTAAAATCCACTTCAAATGTTTATCCTCATGCTATAATATTTGTAGAAGATAATTTAGTGTTGAAAATAAGTAAGTTTAAAGGAAATGAGGGATCCACATGAGACACAAATCCTTTTATCTGTATGGATTCAAATAACTATAGTTTATTTCCCCCCTTGCTTTTTAAGATAACATGAAAAAGTTGCCCAACATCTTTCTTTCTAGGGTTTTAATAGATTGATTAGTGCTTTGGAAATACCAAGTGCAGCTCATGAGGCCAGGTAGGATGTAATAAAGAACTTCCTATTACCTGCTGTGGCTTAACTTACCTCGGTTATAAACTTAGCATTTTTATAGGTTTTCCTAAATCCTAATCAGGAAGTGGGGAAAAATATCAAAAGAGATTGATAATCAAATGCTTCACCCCATGCTTTAAGATCATTTTCAGAAAATGGAGGATACCTATTTATTTAACTTTTAATTTTTTGTAATTTTTACTTTTACTATTATTATTATTTACAATTTACTAACTTTTAATCCCAATTATAGACTCCTCCCTCATCCTCTCCCAGTTCCATCCTCTCTCCTTCTTCCTTCTCTCTCCTTCTTCCTTCTCTATCCTTCTTCCCTAGTCCACTGATAGGGGAAATCCTCCTCCCCTATAATCTGACCCTAGCCTATTACGTTCCATCAGGAATGCCAGGATCTTCTTCCTCTCTGGGCTAGCTAGGTTGCCCCACCACAGGAAGAGATCAAGGAACGGACAACCGAGTTCATGTCAGATAGTGTCTCCTCTGCTCTTAGTAGGTGACCCACATGGAGACTGAGCTCTCAATGGGCTACATCTGAGCAAGGAGTCTAGGTCTTCTGTATGTATGGTCTTTGGTTGATGCATCACTTTCTGTAGTCCCCAACAAGCCCTACATCATCATCATCATCATCATCATTATTATTATTATTATTATTATTATTATTATTATTATTGGCTTCTTGTCACTTTGTTACCTGCTGGTACTTTTATATACCCTTTCTTCCATAAGAGTCCTTGTGCTCTGTCCAAAGTTTGGCTGTGTGTCTCTGCATCTGCTATGATCCCCTGCTGGTTGGAGTCTTTTAGAGGACATATGTGGTGGGCACCAGTTCTGTTCCTTCTCTCCTAACACTTCTTGTGTTTATCGTATTTCCCCTTCTGAATGAGAATTAAGCATCTTTCCTAGGGTCCTCCTTGTCATTTAACTTCTTTAGGTCTGTAGATTTTAGTATGTTTATCCTATATAATTGGTCTAATATCCTCTTATAAGTGAGAATATACCATGCATGTCACTCTGCTTCTGGGACATCTCACTCAGGATAATGTTTTCTGGTTCCATCCATTTGTCTGCAAATTTCATGATTTCCTTATTTTAATAGCTGAATAGTATTCCATTGTGTAAATGTACCACAATTTCTGTATCCATTGTTCAGTTGAGAGACATCTATGTTGTTTCCAGATATTGGCTATTATGAATAAATCTCCTATTAATGTAGTTGAGCAAATGTCCTTGTTATATGTTTGAGCATCTTTCTGATCTTTGCCCAAGAGTGATATAGCTGGGTCTTGAGGTAGCAATATTCCAGTCAACAGAACAAAATGATAGCCTACAGACTGGGAAAAGATCTTCACCAACCTTACATCTGACAGAAGACCAATATCCAGAATATATAAAGAACTCAAATAGTTAAGCACCAACAGACCAAATAATCTAATTAAAAAATGGGGTAGATGCTCATCAGAGAATTCTTTACAGAAGATATTGAGTGGCAGAGAAACATTTAAATGTTCGACATCCTTAGTCATCAGGGAAATGTAAATCTAAATGACTCTGAGATTCTATCTTACACACATCAGAATGCCTAAGATCAAAAACTCAAGTGACAACACATGCTGGAGAGGATGTGGAGAAATTGAACTCTCCTCCATTGCTGGTGGGAATGTAAACTTGTACAACCACTTTGTGTGTGGAAGCACAAATGTGGTTTTGACATATTAATTGCATTTTCTTTTGTTATTTTTTTTTAGTAACAGGACTGCTAGATCATATATTTACTTTACTTTTAATTGTTTGAGGAACCTCTATGTTGTTTATATAATAGTTATACTTAATTTTGTGTTAAAACCAAAAAACAGACAGTTGGTCCATTTATTTACATCTCTTCCACCTTTCTTTAGCCTTTGTTAATAGCCATTTTTGTTGGAATGGAATGTTTTCTCAGAATGCCATTTTTGAGAATATAATTATATCATTTTATCCTTCTATTTCTTCCCTCCAAACCCTTCTTGTATACCCTCTTACTCTCTTCCAAATTCATGGACTTTTCAATTTTTTTGACTATTTGTTTCCAAATAATTTTTGATTATTATTATTTGTTCTTAAATACACAAATACCACGTGCTAAGTCTGAATAATATTATTTATATGTATATTTTTTAGAGCTGAGTGAGAAAGGATGACATCAATAGACATGCTTACATGGATGAGGTGTGGGGGTGGGGGTGTCTCACCAGGCCTAAAACTGCAGGCAACTGAGGAATGCTGAAGGAAGGGAAATATTCTATCCCAGGGAAGAGCCCATTTGATATACAGTGTGCAATGATGAACCCTGCATATCACATCTTAATCATTAGTGATATTTAGATGAAAGGTTAAAGAAAAGTACATAGACACACATATATATATGTTCCATTGAATGCAATTTAAAAATAATTATTGGGTCATCATCTTATAATTTCCAATATTATGAATAGAATAAGTTGTCATTATGGTAAGTAAGGTAAAAAATATTTGTCATGGAGGCTGACAATACAATGGTGAATACCAGATCCTGTGCATAGTAGAGAAGAAGATGGTTAATTTACACTTTAGTTATGGCTAAATAGGACTAAGTAGTTCTGATGTTCTTACGAAGTAGACATCTGTTCACAGCTTTATATATTGTATTCTTAAAAAAAAAACAGAAAAAGAGGACCTTTGACATATTGATAAAAAGGAAATAAATCTTTTACTAACTAGCTAAGCTAAACCTGGTGCAATTATGTAATAAGTATAGTTATCCAGTGACCCATGGTATTCAGAAATAGTTTTCTCAATTACATTAAAAGTAAAAGTAAAAAAAGTAAATACATTCAAATCCTTCTTGTCTTTGACTATTGTGTAATCAGCATTATTATTAACTTCTATTTGATGATATATGGGAAAATATTGGACATAAACCTTTTTCATATATTTCTTTGTATATAACAATAACATTATTATACCACTGACATTATTATTATATCAAAAATTATTACTTATATAAAGCTTTCCTTCCTTATATACCTTTAACTTTAGATTTATCAAGGATTGAACAGGATTTACTGATTATTAGAGATATTTATTTAGGTGGATTAGAAAAAGGTGATGCTGTATGAATTAATTATGTGAAAATATGTTTTGCTATAAAATAAATATGGCACTGTAAATCATTGTAATTAGAAGAACATGATGTGAGGCTGAATTATTTCTGTAGGAATGTTTTGGCATTGTAAAAAGAAAATCAAAACTTTTTTTCATATTGCAAATCAAAAATATGTTGCCAAAAGCAGTAAGAACACAAATTTAAACTCACTTTCATCTGCAGGCAAGACTCTAGAAACTATAAGTAGACATATATCCAACAACAACAAATATTTAGAGTTTAAGAAGGAAGGAGAAAAAGACCTCCCCTATCAGTGAACTTGGGGAGGGGCATTATGGAGAAGGGGGAGGGAGGGTGGGATTAGGAGGGGAGAAAAGAGGGGTTTATGGGGGGATACAAAGTGAATAAAATATAATTTAAAAAATAATAAAAGCCAAAAATATTTTAAATAACTTATATTTGTCCTAAATTTTGATGTATTTTATGAGAATGTTAAAATTTATATGAAAAGATAAATAAGGAATTACAAGATAATGGCATTTAAAAAAACATGTAAAAGAGAAATGGTCATACAAAAACAATTATATAAAGTAAATTTACCCTTACTCTCGTTTAAATCCATGGTTGTAAGGTTAAAATTAGCAAGGCAAAGCTGTTTCAGCATGCCAAAGCACAAATCATTTTATATAAAAAGAAAAATAATTTAACCACTTTATTGACAACATGAAATGAAACTAGTCACTAGTTTAAGGAGAATGGTTCCTCTGATACAATTTACTTTTCTAATATGAAGTGGAGAAAGAAGGCATTAAAAGGAGTACTTGAAAATGTACTCTGTACACACTGAAGAAGTTGAGGCCGAGAAATGCAAAGAAACATTCTAAATTAGACGAGAAGAATGTCCGCAATGCTGATGGCATGCTCATAAATGGAAAGAGAGATGAGAGCTGTTGAAGAGCTTAAGGACATGGGAATAAGATGATTTCCAACAGGGCAGGCCAAAATACTATATTGAAAGATGTTCTTAAGAAGAAAAATGATTGTCTGATGATTTTTGTTCTCAGCAAAAGCATGTCAATACATGTAACTACAGACAACATCTTATGACTTCTAAGACCTAATCTTGTGAACTACTTCAGTACACAGGTCTGGCACAACAACAGAAATAAACTTGATTCACTGATACTGGAAATAAAATAGAAATGCAACTCCAAATAATATCATTCAAAAGAATTGACATTTTAGCACAGGTATCTTTGAGTGAGTTTTGAAATGGTGAAATTCTGAATGCCTTTATATTTTTAGAATTTTTCCTCTCTGTCTTGTTTTCACTTCAACTTTAAGTATTTCATCTTTAGATAATATATTAGATCTTGTACTGTAATGTGTTGAGTTAGTGCATCTTTTT
This sequence comes from Pachyuromys duprasi, assembly GCA_028658305.1. Classification (NCBI taxonomy): domain Eukaryota; kingdom Metazoa; phylum Chordata; class Mammalia; order Rodentia; family Muridae; genus Pachyuromys; species Pachyuromys duprasi. The sequence continues at coordinate 10,890 of JAQQSO010005642.1, forward strand.
TTAATGAAGAGATATTGAGTGCCTTTTTATAATATGTTAATCTTTTTGCTGTTAAGTCTTCCATTGAACGAATGTTGAGAAACTCTCCAAGAACTTAGTCTCTAAAAGGATCGATGACAAAGATTAAAACAACGTAGAAATGGAGCTGGAATGCTGGCTTGAAGGTTCAGAACACGTGATGCTCTTGCAGAGAACCTGGGTTCAATCCTCAGTGTCTTTGTCCAGGCTTACAATCAACTGTAACTCCAATCCCTTGGGAATCCGATGACTTCTTTAATCCAGGGACACTGCACTCACATTTGCATTTTAGGAAAAATACTCACACACATAATTTAACTTAAAAATTAACTTAAATAAAAGAAAAATTTTAAACATGTAATATCTTCTCTCTTCCTTTTACAGCCTGACAAAGAAGAAACAGTATAAGCGGCTGCTCAGATTTGCTATCTCTTTCAATAGTTCAGGATTATTTGCCAAGAAGTTTCTCATGTTCATCTTGATTGTTGAGATAGGACTGAGACCATGTTGTATATAACAACATAAAATTTTTAAGCTATATAGCTACATACTTACTTAAACCTATTTTTTATATTAGGTATTGAATAATTTAAACATGCTTCATATTTTAATCATCTTTCTATTTCTAGTCATAGCATCTGTTATACTGGTTATACCTGTAAGCACATATGTGTAACACAGTGCATGTAGTTAAAGCACAATATTATATACTTAATCAATTGGGAAGATATATACAATTTTTACTTCATGCAGACATGTGCAGACATAAATCTTGGCATACAAATTAATGGACACAAAGCTGATTTGGAAATCCTCTCTCCCCCTCCCTCTCTCTGTCTCTCTCTTTTTTTTAATTTATTTATTTTTATCTCAATCACAGGTTAGGTACTTTGAATCCCAGGCGTAGCCCCCTCCCCCATTTCCTCCTACCCTCCCACTCCCTCCCTCATCTCCTTCTTCCCTGCCCCCTCCAAGTCCACCAA
>JAQQSO010005643.1:0-11890 GCA_028658305.1 Pachyuromys duprasi
TCCAAAACAATCCTCTACAACAACAGATCATCTGGAGGTATCTCCATCCCTGACCTCAAGCTGTACTACAGAGCAATAATCATAAAAAGTGTATGGTATTGGCATAGAAACAGAATAGTGGATCAATGGAACCGAATAGAAGATAGAAAACTTTTATGTGACTTTAAATTAGTCTGATTCATTTAAAATATGAAGATGGAGGCAGGCATGGTGACTCACAACTTTAATACTAGGAGGAAGGTGTCCATGGCAGGCAGATGTCTGTGAGTTCAAGGACAGCCTGGTCTACATAGGAAATTCCAGGATAGACATGGGTACATATGGAGACTTCCCACCTCAACTAATAAATAAAAAAACAAAATGAAGATGGTCTACTTTGTAAAAAAGGAACACTACAACATTCCAGTAATTTAATTCTTATGAATTAAGCAAAAATTTTTAGAAATATTTTATTATTTTTTCCTATATATTTTTGGGTAAGAAAAAACTTTTTACAATGCCATTATAGATAAAACGTGCTTCAGGGAACTTAATGAAGTTGTCTGCTGACGTCATTAGTTTTTAAAATAGAGTTGCAGTTTAGGACTCCTAGACTGAACAGTGTGGTCAGCTAGTATTACTCAGGTCCTGTACCACCCCAAATCTGCTAAGTGCAAAGTATTCCATATGTATGGTCTAGCCACAGAAACAGTGTTCTCATTCTTTCATTTGCTCAATTACTTTTTAACATCTGGCTATTCTTCTTTCTTTGACTTTCCTTTTTGATAGAAATATTTTTTATAGCATGAAGAAAAGAGATGCTTGTATTATTTATAAGAATAGTTGCAAAACCCAGTCAGACTCTGGTCTCAGTTGGATATGGATGGTTTACTGAATGCCTTTTCGAAGCTGATTGCAATCAGGGCCACAGAAAGACTTGGGATCCTAACTGTGATGCTGAATGTTTCCCAGAGTCAGTTTATAAAGGCAAAAACCTCCAATCAGCAGCTAGAGGGGATGGATAGTGGAACAGGGTGGTCAGTTCTGACTCAGGTTATTTTTGCTAACGAGACAAGCAGTTCTAGCTAACCTTTAATTTGTTTTTTCCCATGTGAAGTTTATGTTTAGGGCTAGCTGTGTTTATGGTTGGGGAATTTCTATGAACAACAAGGCCACAGAGTACATTGAACATAAACAGAGTTTTTAGTCAACCTGACCTTGGTAGAGAGATTCTTTCAGGTCAGCATCAAGTTGAGATGAAGTAGCTGGTGGGCCTGAAACAAAAATGGCTATACTTAAGCCAAAAGGACCAGGCCTCAACAGTATTTAGATATGCCTTCCATTTAATAAAGTTGCAAAGTAAAATAGCAGTGGGTTGAAATTTTATCTCATTGATTGAATACAACAACTCTGAGAAAAAAAAAAAAGATTATGGTTCACAGTAAAAGAATTTCAATCCAGCAACAAGGTTGCTAGGATCACTTCCAAAGACCTTCTAGTTCTGTGTGATCTGGCTGGAATGTGGACACACCCTTATTACACACCTTTAATCCCGAACAAGGTAAAGTCTTTTTGTAGAAGGAAGCAGCCATGTTTGAAAGTGATAGATATTAGATGTGATAGATATTAGATAATTTAGAGGCAGAAAACGTGACAAATCAGAAAAAAAAATTGACAGAACTGGATATGCCTAACTTACCTGAGAACAAGACAGGAAAGAGAGGCAATTTGAGAGAGCAGCACAGAGAGAAAGAGAGCAAGCAGTTTTAGTGGGTGAGTTTTACAGAGATAGGTTGTAGACGGAACAAGCTAGACACAGGTGAAGACAGAAGTAGCCAGAAGATTAGAACAGAGTGCTAGAGTTAGTTTGAAGCCAAGCAAAGTAATTCAGTCAGAAGCTGAAAGAAGCCCATTTCAGTAAGTATACTTGGAGAGGCGTTAGAGCCAGAACAGCTGAGTTGAAGTGTCAAGCCAGAGTTCAGAAAGAACTAGAAAGAGTGAGCTTATGCAGTAGCAAATCTCAGAGGCTGAAAACATTCTAGGCATAGGTTAGATTGTATGGAAGCTAGAAGATTCCAGAACTAGGCCTAGGTTAGCAGATGGAGGCGTAAGCATCCAAGAATATAATTACATCAGGCAAATGAATAAAAGTTACATTTACAGTTCCCTGAAAATGCATGAATAAAACTCCTAATAACAATACCAAGGGAATTATGGTTGGTACTCTGTTGCCCTTTTGCAGAAAGAATTTGCCTTAAATTTAAATATTCTCTGTAATACACCAAGAATAGATGACAAAACAGTAAAAACATTAACCTTTAAAAAAGATTTGTTTATCTTTAATATTGTATGTATGTGTGTATCTGTGTGTGTTGCCTACATGCATGTATGTGTAACATGCACATGCCTGGTACCTATGGAGGCCAGAAGACAGTGTCAGTGCCTAGAACTTTAGTTACAGATAGTTGGGAGCTATGGTGTGGTTTCTGGAATTAAACCTAGGTCCTTTCCAAGATCAGCAGGTGTTTCTGAGCCATTTCTCCAGCTCTCCGATCTTTAAATTAAGTATGTGATTTAGTAGGAAAGTGCCAGCCTAGAATGCACAAGATGTTAGGTTCTTCGTATGGAGCAACAAGGACACAACAAACAAAAGCAAACAAATCTTCTAAAAGGTATAAGTTTCTTAATGTGTGGCAGCTGTGTGTTCTGTTTTTAAACCAGTTTATAATATGTTCAGTTCAGGGAATGATTTTTGGAATATATAACTTTTTAAAAGAAATAATGAAAACAAATTCCTTAGAAATGACACAATCAGTGTAAATTCAGTTCCAAGAAATTCAGTTCCAAGCTTGGAGGGTGTCATTGAGTCTGAATTTTGGCTCTGCCACATACATGCTATGGGAGCTAGGGGAAGTTATTCAGTTTCTCTACTTTATTTTTCTTTCTTGTTTTGTCTCAATATAAGGATTATTTGAGACCATGCATTATAAGTGCATTAGATGCATTTATTATAATTTTTATTTCATTACATTTTATTTATTTATGTGTTTGAGTGCTATGTCTGCATGAATGTATATGCACTACATACACGCTGAATGTCTACAGAGGTCAAAAGAAGATATTGGATTCCTTGGAACTAAATCTACAGACAGCTGTGAGTTACCATGTGGGTGTTCAGAACCAAACTAGGTATTATGAAAGAGTAAGCTGGTGCTCTTAACACAGTCATTTTTATTATTGTTGTTCATATGTAATATGGTAAATTTGATAATCTTATAAGGAGTATGCTTCAATTTATGTATTTTTGACTTGTAAGGCAGTATATTAATTTTAGAAGGTAAAAGGCCTTTGAAAATGTGAATGTGTGTTATTCTTTTACGTTTACCTTCCATCTGCTTTCTGTCACTCACCTTCCACATGATGAGGGGAAAGGGTGAGAGGAAGGATGGGAGTGGAAAAAAGAAGGAGAGGGAAAAAGACAATAACACAAGAATTACATTTTTCTCTTCATACATCTTGAAAAATTGACATCTTCAGCTGCATTTAAAATAAATGTATAGCTCAATATAAACTCAGGAGAACATTAGACTGAAAATTCTCCCCTTTTGTGAAACTAACACCAGCAACTTGTACAGCATATGGAGATCTTCTGCATGGAGGTGGCATCAACTGTTCTGGCGTATGACTCCCAGCAGTGATTCTCAATGGAACCAAACAGCAGTACACTGTTCCATCAGGAATTCCTGCCCAGCTGGCTGGTTGCAGAAATGAAGACACAGGCTGCCAACCTTTCTCCTACGCTTAGCCTGTCTCCTAGAAACAGATAGTAAGCAATACTGATGTGTTTTGTTTTTTTTTTCAAGATGGCCACACTGTAGGTGAGAAGGTCTCCTGTCAATCTCTGCATTCTCCTTTTCTCCTGTGCTGAGGATTTCAAGAAATGAAATATTTAAGTCAGAGAAAGATCTGTTTTGGTCCTTCCAATTGTATAAATGTTCTGCACCAAGAAAGGAAGACTGAGAGATCCAGTCCAGTCTGAACTTTATAGTGCATTCCAGGACATCTTAAGATATATAGTGAAACTGTCTTATAAAAGAAAGACCTGGAGAGGACTGGAGTTCCACAAGGAGAGCAACAGAACCAAAACTTCTGGGCACAGGGGTCTTTTCTGAGACTAATACTCCAACTAAGGACATGCATGATGATAACCTGGTAGTCTCCAAGTGGGTTCCCTAGTAATGGGAATAGGGGCTGTCTCTGATATTAACTCAGTGGCTGGCTCTTTGATCACTTCCCCCTGAGGGGCCTCAGCCTTACTAGGCCACAGAGGAAGACAATACAGACAGTTCTGATGAGACCTGCTAGGCTAGGGTCAGAGGAAAAGGGAGGAGGACCTCCCCTATCAGTGGACTGGGGAAGGGGCATGGGAGGAGAAGAGGGAGTGAAGGCAGGATGGGGTTGGGGATGAGAAAGGAGGCTACAGCTGGGATACAATGTGAATAAGTTGTAATAAATTTTTAAAAATTTAAAAATAAAATAGATATAAATATATAAAATGAACTTTTATCATTATAACTTTTAATGATGCATTAAAGAGTGCAAGCATGAATAGTATAAAATAATCCCAAACATCTATAAATAACTATGATATTAATAACCAGTACATAACTGGCAGAAAACTATTGTGATCTATTAGGAAAAGAGCATGAGAAATTCCTTAACCACATGCTTAAGAATGTTTCTCAGTAAAATCAATGGCAGAGCAACATGCTAGCCAAATATTATCTTGTGGTTTAAAAACCATTGTCCAAATTAGTTACTGAGGGGGAAAAAAGACTAAGTAATAAGAACTGCAGAGCCGCTAATATTTAGATCTGACTAAAAGTTAGCTGAAAGAATGCTCTCCAAAGTTACAATCATCATTTAATAACCACAGAAGATTCAAAACAGAACACAGAGTGGCAATCATGAAATCTATTAGCTGCTCTAATACCAGATAACTGGTAATATGGTGACTTAAACTTCCAAATAAAATTTCACAGGTGTTTTCTTAATATACTAATCTTTTTAAATAGGTGGACATGCATCATTATTCCTAATTTTGATGAAAATTCTGAAATCCAAAGAAATTATGTAACATAGAAATGTCAGACTTAAAATTATGTTTTCTTGTGTTTAGGGTAGTCCTTTTCTTTTCTCTCTGCTGGTCATGGATATTAATATTCGTCATATGATGGCTATCCTAATTTATTTGAAAGAGTTCAAATATTTACCTATAGAATGTCAGAGTGTACGTGCGTATGTGTGTGTTTGACAAAGAGAGAGAGGAAAAAAAGAGTTATTTGATGCTAATATTATATTAATCAGTTGAATTCAAAGTCACAAAGCAAAATTTTTGGCATTCATACCTTCTGTGCTTTGCTCTCGTTACTGGGCTTATATTTGCTTGAATCAAAGGAATGTGGTAGAAATGATGCTATGCTGCTTAGAGTCCAAGGCCTAGTGTCTATGACTTTGGGCTTTTGAACACCTGAAATAATGTAAAAGAGATACGACTTCTGTGCAGAGAAGGCCACCAGGGTAGAGACAACAGGTGAAAAGGACAGTTTAAATGGAGTGGCTATAAGATCATATGAAGAAAGAAGCTGAGCTCTCCCAGAATCCTTACCAAAGCCAGCATAATCAACCTGTCTGCTGACTATAGTCACCTCAGTGACCCTGAAGAAGACCAGCGAAACTCCTAACTGATCACAGCCTACATAGCTGGCAGGGCTGTGTGGAAATGAAGAATAAGTGATGTTATGCTACTAAGTTTTGTAATGGTTTGCCACACAACACCAGACAACTGAAATAAATATGCAAGTAATGAATTTCATTATTCATTATTCCTGCCAAGTACATAGTCACTGAATGAGTGACTATTCCTTAATCCTATATCTCAAAGTCCTGGTGGCATTTTATGCATTCTGAAGTAAATATATTGTATCATTAGGAAAAAAGAAAGGCCTGCTGTGAAAACTAAAAAGTTTATGAAATTGACTTATTTCTTGTGTAATCAAAGCAATAATTCTATTAATTGTGTGAGTCAAAGATCCAGGCACAATGTGGCAAGCCTAGATATGAAATGACACTCTATAAACTCACAGTTCCACTTTGCATCCATGAATGCATTTTCAACCTATGAAGTCTGTTGTGTATGAGGGTGCTTTCAGCTCTGGGAATGTCAACTGGGAAAAGATAACAGCAGCTTGGTCATGAAACCAAAGGTTTGTAGATTAGCACATTTTCAACACTCTGTTAATTAGAAAAAAATTGATGAGGCTGGTAAAATACTGGGGGAAAAAGTGTCAAAATACATGTGAAGATGAAAATGATGATGCAAGTGAGACTTTAGGAGATCTGAGGTAAACACAATAATGGTGCGGCATCCTCTGACACACACTGTCCTTAAGTCATTTGTATCTGCTGAGTTACCTGTAGCAAGTACTTGCATTTTGCCTTTTTTTTTTCCTTTTTGAAGAGAAGTGTCATTATTTGCTTTAATTTTCCTTCTCTTCATATGAAAATCATTTCAAACATTGAGAGATTTCCTCAAATTTATGCTTTTTTAAAGAAAGATACTTTAGAATACTTTATTTAAGCCATATTGAAAAAGATAATCATGGCTTGTGTAATGGGAGTACATGGTGCAGCGGTACAGAAAGGACCTGAGCTAGTCTATGGTAGGATCTAACTTTTTCTTTTCTAGCCTTTGGTCCTATGCTTTTGGTCTTGCTCTCCAGTGAATTCTGTGAGGTTTTGTTGTTGTGATTGTTGTTTGCTTGGTTGCGTTTTTTGGTTTGTTTGTTTGGTTGGTTGGTTGCTGCTTTTGTTTGTTGGTTGGTTGTTTTGTTTTGTTTTGATTTTGATTTGTTTTTGAGGCAGACTGTGCTTGTTAAGAAACTAGCAGATGGCCAAGGAAAGCATAATATACAGTCCCTACCCTCAAGGGATTTAGAGTTTACTACAGGAAGCAGCAACACGGCAAGCTCTTCACTATTCTCATAGTCAGACGGTCTCAGAGAAGCTAATATTGAAATCAATCTCCATTTCTGAAGGACAAAGGGCAAAGGGATCAAAAAGCAGGCAGCAGAGTCAATGTCAGATACAGCCCTTGTTTACCTTTACTAGGGAACCCACATGAAGACCAATCTTCCCGTTGGGTACATATGTTTAGGAGGCCTAGGTCCAGTCCATGGTTGGTGCATTAGTCTCTGCAAGCAATCCTGGAACCAGGTTAGTTGGCTCTGTTGGTCTTCTTGTGGAGTTCCTGTCACCTCCAGGTTGTTCAACCCTGCCACCCACTCTTCCACAAGGCTCCCTGTGCTCTGTCCAATGTTTGTTAATGAGTCTTAACATCTGTTTTGATCCATTTCGGGGTGGGGCCTTTTAAAGAACTAGGCTCCTGACTAGGACTAGGCTCCTATCATCAAAATAACAAGACTGCCTACAAGTTGGGAAAGAGGAAACCCTATATCTGATAGAGGGCTAATATCCAGTATATATAAAGAACTCAAGAAGTTAAAAAGCAACAAATCAAGTAATCCAATTAAAAAATGGGGTATGGAGCTAAACAGAGAACTCTCTGTAGAGGATTGTAGAATGGCAGAAAAACACTTAAAGAAATGCTCAACATCCTTTGTTGTCTTTTGATATATTGGGAATGATTACAATAGAAATCCCCCAATTGCTTCCTCATATGAGTTTACTGGTTTAGAAACTTCTTGGTATCACTTTATTTTGCAAGAGATAAGTTTACAGCCAAGTATAATACTTTGTGACTATAACTCCAGTACTCAGGAGGCTGAGGCAAGAGGATTTCATGAGATAAAGATAAAGTTAATCACTTCCTAGGCATATATATGAAATATGCTTAACTCTGCAACAAGGACATTTGCTCAAACATGTTCATAGCAGGTCTATTCATCATAGCCAGAATCTGGAAACAACCTAGTTGTCCCTCAACTAAGGAATAGATACAGAAATTGTGGTATATTTATACAATGGAATCCTACTTAGCTATTAAAAACAAGGATCATGAAATTTGGAGGCAAATGGATGAAACTAGAAAAGATCATCCTGAGTGAGGTAACGCAGAAACAGAAAGATAGACATGATATATACTCACTCATAAGTGGTTATTAGACATATCATACAATATAAACATACTAAAATCTATACTCCTAAAGAGGCTAAACAAGAAGGACCCTAGGGAAGATGCTCAATGCTCATTTAGAAGGGATAAACATCAGAATGTAGAGAAGATCAGAAACAGAAGAGGAGCCTACCAGAGATGGCTTCTGAAAGATTGTACTGATCATGTTATCTAAGCAGAGGCTGAGACACATAGCCAAACTTTGGGCAGAGTCTGGGAACCTTTATGAAAGAAGGGGAAGATAGAAAGACCAACAGGGGACAGGAGCTCCAAAGAGAGACCAACAGAGCCAAAACACTGGACCCAGGGGGCCATTCAGAGATTGATACCCCAACTAAGCATCATGCATGTAGGTGACCTAGATCCCTGTTCAGAGTTAGCCCATGGCAGCCCTGTCTCCCAAGTGGATACCCTAGTAAGGGGAGCAGGGGCAATCTCTGGCATGAACTTAGTGGCAGGCTATCTGATTACCTTCCCCCAGGGGATGCTACCTTTCCAGGCCACAGAGGAAAACAATGCAGCCAGTCCTGATGTGACCTGATAGGCTAGGGTCAGATAGAAGGGGAGGAGGGCCTTCCCCATCAGTGGACTAGGGGAGGGCATAGGGGGAGAAGAGGGAGGGATTGTGGGGCTGGGAGGATGCAAGGGAGAAGGCCAAAAATGGGATTCAAAGTGGATAAATTGTAATTAAATAACAACAACAACAACAACAACAACAACAACAATAATAATAATAAAAGAGTATACAAAAAAGTAACATCCTCAGAGCAAGAAAAAAAAAGAAGATAATGAATTCAAGGTCAACCTAAGCTATAAAGTCAGAAATTTGTATGAAATTTTTGCTTTCTTCCCAAATGTCCCTTGAACTTAAGAGACATGCTGTGCATATTCTGGATATACTGGCATTTTTCTCTCCCATTTTTTCTTTTGAGAACTAAAGGAAAGATACACTCAGTAAAACCTTGGAAAAATAAGTAAACCTCCACAGCACAGACCAGCCATTTTTCAGGCTGTCTCTAATTATCTTGTTTGATTTCCCACAACTTACAGGCAAGAAAGAGGGTTGTTTGGGTGTAAATTAAATGTACAAAAATGTTTTAACATCCGCTGTCATATTCCTGGATGCTATCCCTTCTAATAAGTCATTATTAAAAATGTTTGTTGGACATGACCAAGATACTGAATTCTGTTCTAAATATGGCAGCTGCCTCATAGTTACTACTCATTTGATAATAAGCTAGAAATAGCACATTCCTTAGTTTTCTTCCTATTGATACGTTTTTAGAAAGAGAAAGTTATTTAATGTTATGTGGATTATGAACAACACCTAACACAATGTGCATAGTAAAGATGGAAAGTGTTGAGTGACTGTTAAATTTGTGAGCAGTAGAGCCAACAAACAAACAAACGAACAAACAAACAAAGCTGAGCCCTATGGCTCCTTCAGAGACTGATACCCCAACCAAGGTCAATTCATAGAGAGGACCAAAACCCCCTGCTCAGATGTAGCCCATAGACTCATTCTCCAAGTGGGTTCCCTAATAAGGGGAATGGGAGCTTTCTCCTGAATGAACTCAGTGACAAGCTCTCTGATCACCATCCCTGTGGGGTACAGCCTTGCCAGGCCACAGAGGAAGACTAGGCACCCATTCCTTATGACACCTGATAGGCTAGGGTTAAATAGAAGGGGAGGAAGTCCTCGCCTATCAGTGGACTAGAGGAGGGGCATATGAGGAGAAGAGGCAGGGAGGTTGGGACTGTGAGGAGTCAAGGGATACACATCGAATAAATGGTAATAAATGGTAACAATAAAAAGTTAAAAATATCAAAACAAAACCACATATTGGTTCTTTGTAAAGATAGGCAACTCCCCCCACAAAAAAAGAGACATGGAAGGATTTATTATTTCTCAGGCATCTGAACATTTGTTAGTTTTTGTTGTTGTTTCTGTTTGTTTGCTTGCTTGCTTTTTTTCATGCATTTCCCAACATCTGATGCTCTAGTTCAGATTTAGAAAACAAACAAAACAAAGTAAAATATGCTGAATATTGGGGTACATGCTAGTATGGGGTACAATTCTAGTGGATTCAATAAGGTTATGAGTTCAAGGCCAGTCTGGGTTATACAACAAGGTCTTAATCTCTAAAACAAACAAACAAAAAACAAACACAAGCCCAAATACCAGATTCTTGTTTTCCAGTTTCCCTTGCACCTACTCTATTTACAATGCAGTCTGATGATATCAGTAACAGTAAGAATTGGTACTGGAGAGAATTGATTTGCAGCCATAGCAGCATTTGCCATTTTATTTTTTTTTTCAGCGCAGAATTCTACCAGACTTTATTTTTTATTTTTTGATTATTACAATTTATTCACGTTGTATCCCAACTGTAACCCCTCCCTCATGCCCTCCCAAACCTGCCAAGTCTCCCTCTTTTCCTCCCATGCCCCTCCCCCAGTCCATTTATAGGGTAGGTCCCCCTCCCCTTCCATCTGACCCTAGCCTATCAGGTCTCATCAGGTCTGGCTGCACTGTCTTCCTCTGTGGCCAGGAACAACTGCACTTCCCCCAGTGGAAGGTGATGACAGAGCCCGCCACTGAGTTCATATCAGAGACAGGCCCTGCTCCCCTTACTATGAAACCCACTTGTAGGGTGAGCTGCCATGGGCTACATCTGAGCAAGGGGTATAGATCATCTCTATGCGTGGTCCTTGGTTGGAGTATCAGTCTTTGCAAAGAGTCCTGGGCCCAGATATTTTGGTTCTGTTGCTCTCCTTGTGGAGTTCTTCCCTCCAGGTCTTTCTATCTCTCTCTTTTTTCAGAAGATTCTCTGCACTCTGCCCAAAGTTTGGCTATGAGTCTCAGTCTACCAGACTTTATAAACTATATACAATAACAATAATTATGAGAATTATCAGGTAAAAATTACATTTTCAATGCCCAGTCCATTTGTAGTTGATAATCTTGGAGATAGTATTCCATTATCTATCCTATCCTCATGAGTCCTATCCTAGTGGCCAAAGTTCTGTAACTAAATCACTTTCTTATCATGCCTTACCTTTATCAACCTAAAAATATGTTTTTAGATCTTAAACAACTTAGGCTTAATTTTAATAAGACTATGACTCTCTAGTCTTCAACCCTTTCAGAGACTTGAGAAGGGAGTATTACCTAATATGTAGGAAGTGCAGACAGTCAGCTTCCAAAAGTATAGATATAACAGAGACAGTTGACTGCCTGGATGGTCACAAAGGTTTTTCTGTGTCATTGTAGCACCCAATCTTCAGCCTATTGGTGAGGAATATCTGACAGACTTCTGTAAAGCAGGAACTTTGCAGGAGGGTATGAGGGAGGAGGCTACGCCTGGGATGCAAAGTACCTAACCTGTGATTGATATAAAAATAAATAAATTAATTAAAAAAAAGAAAATGTGATGTAAAGTTCTAGTCTTATGAAAGCTAACTATTGCTAACTGTTCAGGATGATTGGAGATGCAAGTTAGTAGTTAGTCACATATAAATAATCTTACTTGTAGTCTTGTTAGAGACTAGTTTAGTTAATTACAGAAATGAGCTTTAGTCACTTGCATATGGTTTCAAGGTTAAGCAGACAGTACCTAGCTAGAAACAAGCAATGTTTGTCTCTTTAGATATAATGAGATAGTTAGACAGATAGATAGATATGATTATGCACTTATAATGGTAAATAGTTGGTGT
>JAQQSO010005644.1:0-11890 GCA_028658305.1 Pachyuromys duprasi
ATGGAGCTAAAAAGAGAACTGACCGTAGAGGATTATAGAATGGCAGAAAAACACTTAAAGAAATGCTCAACGTCCTTAGCCATCAGAGAGATGCAAATCAAAACGACTCTGAGATTTCACCTCACACCCTCCAGAATAGCTATTACTTTTTGAAAGCAGTTTTATCAGATAAACACACACATGCACGCACACACACGCAACCAAAAAGTGTTGATCATTTGTCAATTTTTTGATGAGCATGGATGCAAGCATTCACACTAAAATACTGAGAAATGTAACCCAAGATCACACAAAAACATTATTAAGCATGACAACCTGGCTTTATCCCAGGAGTTAAAGAATGACTCAATATGTGCAAATCAATAAATGCCTTTTATCATGTATATAACCACGTTGACAAAAATCATATACTCATCTAATTAAATATTGAAATTTTCTTTATAAAAAAACCTAGGTATATTTCATGATAAAGTTACGAAGTGTCTATAGATGGAAGAAACATACCTCAGCATAATAAGGTCTGTAAACATTAAGCATATGCTCAATATAATGATAAATAGATAATATTTCAGAGTTTATTCAGATAATATTTTAGAGTTCCCCCTAAGATAAAGAATAAGACAAGGTAGTATAAATGTTGTTTTTATTTCCTCCGATGAGGGGCTGAGATGAGAGCTGTTCCCCAGTCTTTCTAGCTCTTTCTGATCTCTCTTTGGCTGTTTGAACCAGTTCTTCCTTATACTCCTCTCCAAGATGATTTTATTCAAAGTGAATATCTTAGCTTCTCTTAGCTTCTGACTGAATTGCTCTGCCTGGCCTCAAAGTAATCCTGGCAATATGTTTTCGTATCCTGGCTCCTCATTTTCTGGCTCATGCTGTCTTCACCTGTCTAGCTTGTTCTTTCTTCAACCTGTCTCTGTAAAACTGCCCCAGTTATTAACTCTTGGTAAAAACTTCCTTCTCTCTCCATGCGCAGTTCTTAAGGAGCCTTTCTTTCCTGTCCTATTTTCATGAGAATTGTATCTTTCCTATCTCTGACTTATTCTGGAAAATATATCTATGATTTCTTTACTTTGTCTGTTCCTTAATTAGACTTCACTTTCAAACATGGCTGCTTCCTTCTATAAACTACTTTTACTGTCATTGTTTTGGATTAAAGGTGTGTACTAGGGCCTGTATGTAGTCCAATTAGATCATACTGTAATCCATAATATTTCTGCATTCCAGCTCAATCACATAGACCTAGAAGGTCATTGGATGCTATCTCTTGTAAGATCACCCATGGCGCTGGATTAAAAGTCCTCTATATCTTTCTATTTTCTGTTTAAATTGAAAACTATACACAGTTTAACAAATAAAACAGGCACAATTATTAATTGCATAAATTTAGTAATATGAATGTACTTTTTAAATTGTTCTTTATTATTATTATTTATTACTATTTATTCACTTTGTATCCTGGCTGTGGCCCCCTCAGTAGTCTCTTTTCAATACCACCCTCTGTCCCACTTCTCGCTTCCCCTAGTCCACTTATAGGGGATGTCCTCCTCTACTTCTCTCTGATCCTAGCCTAGTAGTTCTCATCAGAATTGGCTGCATTGTCTTCTTCTCTGGGCCTGCAAGGCTGCACCCCACCGCGCAAGAGGAGGTAATCAGAGAGCTTGCTGCTGAGTTCATGCCAGAGACATGTTTGTAGCTGCTCTATTTGTAATAGCCAGAATCTGGAAGCAACCTAAATGTCCCTCAAAGGAGAAATGGACACAGAAATTGTGGTACATGTACACAATGGAATACTACTCAGCTATTAAAAACAAGGAAATCATGAAATTTGCAGACAAATAGTGGGAACTAGAAAAGATCATCTTGAGTGAGGTAACCCAGAAGCAGAAAGTGGGTTTCCTAATCTGAATGTTCTTATGAAGATCTCTTTAGGTGATGATCTGACATATCTGCAGTCCTAATCATTTTCTCTTCAGCAAATGTTGATTTTAGTATCAAGATTTTCGAGTCTGCCAGTTTGTTCTTTTTAGCCAGTTTTTTGAGTTGTCCCCATGGAAAGGGGAATCAGTTTTGTTTAATATCCTTGAGTTCTGCATTTCATGTGAAAGATTTTCCTTTTCAGAATAGATCTTTAGTAATTTGGATGTAACCCATAATCTCTCATCATCTGTGGAAAAATAGGCAAAACCTTTTCAAATATAACACATTACCTGATCTCCACTCTGATGTTAAAACATCTTTAAAGTATGCAGCTGATCTAATTCAGTAGTTTTTTTTGTATTCTTTTGTTTGTTTGTTTATTTCTCTATATAATTAAGTTTCTTTTAGGAGCTGCTGTTCCTGCCTCATTGGCATTCTAAAAAAAATAAAGTTAATAAAGCATTATTCAGTCTGTTTCTGGGAATTCTTATTTCCCTTTTCTGTTTATTAAGAATGCCCTTTATGCTACCATTAGATCTTTCTATAACTACTTGCCTGTTGGATTATAAAATATGACTGTAATATATTTTATGTTACAACATGAAAAAACGATTTCACTTTAATGGAAACATATGCAAGAGCGTATCAGTCTTAATTTGTAAAGGTATCTCCATAACAGACATCACTTCCAGCAAATGTGCAGTTATAGAATCAGCATTTTCAGAACTCAAGCAGAATAACCTTAAAATCCTGACTATATTATGTACAGATTTTACTTTCTCAAATTCAGCAAAGTGAAATATATCCATCTGCCAAATTCAATTTCTTTGGATACACTTAAGGTTATTTCCAGCAGGTAATGGAATTTGATTATACAAAGAACACGTTAGGACATTTTGAAAATTAATTTTTATTTTTTATATTAATCACAGGTTACTTACTTTATATCCCAGCCTTAGCCCCCTACCTCATTCCCTCCCAATCCCACTCTCCCTCCCTCATCTCCTCCCTGCCCCTTTCCAAGACCACTCGTAGGTAAGGTGCTCCTCCCCTTCCATCTGACCCTAGCTTATCAGGTCTCTTCAGGACTGGCTGCAATGTACTCTTCTGTGGCCTAGCAAGGCTGCTCCTCCCTTGGGGTGTGGGAGGGAAGTAAAGGAGCCAGTCATTGAGTTCATATCAGAAATAATTCCTGTTCCCTTTACTAGGGAAACCCATTTGGATACTGAGCTACCACAGGATAGATCTGATCAGGGGTTCTAGGTTATATCCATACATGGTCCTTGGTTGGAGAAACAGTCTCATAGAGGACTCCTGTGCCCTGATATATTTTGTCCTTGTGGAGCTCCTTTCCTCTCCCGGTCATATTAACTCCCCCTTTTAACTTATGATTCCCTACACACTGCCAAGGATTTGACTGTGAGTCTCCACATCTGCTTTGATACACTGCTAGGTAGAGTCTTTCAGAGGCCCTCTGTGGTAGGCTCCTGTCCTATTGCTTCTTTTCTCCTACTTCCCATGTCCATCCCATTTGTCTTTCTAAGTGAGGATTGATCATCTTACTCCAGGTCCTCTTTCATGTTTATCTTCTTTAGGTAGAAATGTTTTAGAATGTTTATACTATCTTCTAGGTCTATATACGTGAGTATATACCATGTGTGTCTTTCTGCTCCTGGAATTGCTCGCTCAGGATGATCTTTTCTAGATCCCACCATTTGCCTGCAAATTTCATGATTTCCTTGTTTTTACTTGTTGAGTAGTATTCCATTGTGTTAAAAGTACCATAATTTCTGTATCCAATCCTCCACTGTGGGACATCTGGGTTGTTTCCATATTCTGGCTATTACAAATAAAGCTGCTACAAACATGGTTGAACAACTGTCCTTGTTGTGTAATTGAGTTTCTGTTGGATATATGCCTAGGAGTGGTATAGCTGGATCTTAAGAAAGCACTATTCCTAATTGTCTAAGGAAGCACGAGATTGATTTCCAAAGTGGTTGTACAAGTTTACATTCCCACCAGAAATGGAGGAGGGTTCCCAATTCTCCACAACTTCTCCAGCATGTGTTTTCCCTTGAGTTTTTAACCTTTGCCATTCTGATGGGCATAAGGTGAAATCTCAGGGTCTTTTTGATTTGCATTTTTCTGATGGCTAAGGATGTTGAACATCTCTATAGGTTTCTTTCTGTCATTCTATATTCCTCTAGAGAGAATTCTCTGTTTAGCTCCACACCCTACTGTTTAATTGGATTGCTTGATTTATTGCTTTTTAATTTTTTTCATTCTTTATATATTCTGTATATATCTGTCAGATGTAGAATTGGTAAAGATCCTTTCCCAGTCTGTAGGCTGTCATTTTGTTTTGATGACAGTGTCTTTTGCTTTACAGAAGCTTTTCAATTTCATGAGATACCATTTATTGATTGTTGCTCTTAGAGCCTGTGCTGTTGGTATTCTGTTCATGAAGTGGTCTCCTGTGCCAAAGAGTTCTAGGCTCTTCCCCACTTTTTCATCTAACCGATTTAGTGTGTCTGGTTTTATGTTGAGGTCTTTGATCCACTTGGACTTTAGTTTTGTGCTGGGTGATAAATATGGACCTATTTTCATTTTTTTTTGCATGTAGACATCCAGTTGCACCAGCACCATTTGTTGAAGATTCTGTCTTTTTCCATTGAATGGTTTTGGCTTCTTTGTCAAAAATCAAGTATTCATAGGTGTTTGGTTTTATTTCTGGGTCTTCTGTTTGGTTCCATTGATCCACCTTTCTGCTTCTATGTCAATACCATGCAGTTTTTTATAACTGTTGCTCTGTAGTACAGCTTGAGGTCAGGGATGGAGATACCTCCTGATGTGTACAGGATAATTTTGGAAGTTCTGTTTTTTTTTTTTTTCTCTATATGAAGTTGAAAAATTTTCTTTCAAGGTCTCTAAAGAATTGTATTGGTATTTTGATGGGGATTGCATTGACTTTGTAGATTGCTTTTGGCAGGATGGCCATTTTTACTATGTTTATCTTACAGATCCTGAGCGCAGGGTATCTTGCCAACTTCTGATATCTTTCTCAATTTCTTTCTTCAGAGACTTGAAGTTTTTTCCAAAGAGGTCGTTCACCTGCTTGTTTAAAGTCATCCCAAGATACTTTATGTTAATATTGGCTATTGTGAAGGGTTTTGTTTCCCTGATTTCTTTCTCAGCCCTTTTGTCTTTGGTATACAGGCGGGCTTCTGATTTTTTTTTTTTTTTTTGAGTTAATTTTGTATCCAGTCACTTTGTTGAAGGTGTTTATCAGCTGAAGGAGTTCTCTGGTTGAATTTTTGGGGTCACTCATGTATACTATCATATCATCTGCGAATAGTGAAACTTTGACCTCTTCCTTTCTGATTTATATCTCCTTGATCTCCCTTAGTTGTCTTATTGCTCTAGCTAGGAATTCAAGTACTATGTTGAATAGACATGGAGAGTATGGACAGGCTCGCCTTGTCCCTTATTTCAGTTGGATTGATTTAAGTTTCTCTCCATTGAGTTTGAGGTTGGCTATAGGCTTGCTGTATTTTGCCTTTACTATGTTTAAGTATTCCTGATCTCTCTAAGACTTTAAATAGGAAGGGATGTTGGACTTTGTGAAATGCTAAGTAAGACAATTTTAAAAATTCCTTTGCTTGTTCCAAAGTAAAGGAAAATTTTCTCTCTAAACCTTTGCGTTAATATGATGCATTTTATGAAATTATGAGGCTTCTAGTATAATTTCTTTTTTTAATTAATGTTTTTATTTTATATTAATAACAGGTTATACACTTTGTATCCCAGCCGTAGCCCCCTCCTGCATTCCCTCCCTGTCCCCTGCTTCCCTCTCTTGTCTCCTCTCTACTCCTTTCTAAGTCCACTGATAAGGATGGACCTCCTCCCCTTCCATCTAATTCTAGCTTATCAGGTCTCTTCAGGATCCTAGTAAGGCTGCTCCTCCCTCGGGGGGCAGGAGGTTCGAAGAGCCAGCCATTGAGCTCATGTACGAAATAGTCCCTGTTCTCCTTACTAGGGTACCCACTTGGATATTGAGCTACCATTTGCTACATTCAATCAGGGATTCTAGGTTATATCCATGCATGGTCCTTGGTTGGAGAAACAGTCTCATAAAAGACCCCTGTGCCCTGATATATTTGGTCCTTGTGGAGCACCTGTCCTCTCCAGGTCATACCATCTCCCCCCTCTTTCATATGATTCCCTGCACTCTGCCAAAGGGTTGGTTATGTGTGTTAATATTTGCTTTGACATACTGTTAATAATAATTTTTCAATCTCCTAATTTCCTTATACCATTAGACCACACAGTACTATATGAGAGCGAATGTGGGTTGTATGTACTAATTTCTGTTTTAAATTGCTTGTTACAGTTGTCCTAATAATGATGTTAATTCTGAATAATCAGGAAAATATTCAGCAGTTTCAATACATACACCTCTCTGCATATCGTGAGTCAGTAATTGTACTGACAGTTTCAGACAAATCTAATAAAATCATAGGAATTGCCTACTATAGCTCTGACTTTTGAATTGAAGATATGAGCTTTGAATTACTTTACTTATATCTTCTCACTTATAACCAGCCATTCCTGTTATATTTTCAATGGTATAAAGTGTAGGATTTCAGAACTTGTTATACCTTTATGATACTGGAGATAATGCAATTACAGTTATTATTTTTTGATAGAACTGTACTAGCTTGTTTGAGGATATTTATTGTTACTTTTTCCTAAATAATTGTTACAAGCTCTTAACCTGTATTCATTAATTATCCATAATGACGTAATTTCAGTATTAGTATTAAGTACTATGATTTCTGCTTGGTCTGCTCCTAATAATTGACAAAGTCTTAATTTTTTCTTATACAATTAGATAAGAAACCTTTTCATCGTAAATTGTTAGTTTTGTACTCTGTTTATGTGCTAATAACATCCATTTAAAAATATTGTATTTTCTATGCATAATAAATTAGTATAGGAATGAGTAGAAAATTACTATAGTGCATTGAGTGTGGGACCTAGGCAGTCCACATGTGCATCCTGCATTTTTTTCTTCTACTTGACACAACACTTTCTCTGCTTCAATTCTTAATTGTCTGGAACTGTTTAAGTCCAAATCAGCTTGTAAGTTTGAAACAAATTATTCAACTCTTCAGTAGTTAATCCAATAGTAGGCTGTTACCAGTTAATGTCCCCTAATAGATTTTGAAATTTAATAAGAGTTTTTAACTTATATCTTCTTTTCTGTACCCTTTTTGTTAGAATCTATTGTTGACTTAATTTGAATATAGATAGTTGATAGAATCTCCTCTCTGTATTTTTTCAGGCACAATTTGTAAACCTCAACTATATAAAATCTTTTTTCTTCGTTAAATCTTCTTTTTAATGTATTTGCATCAGAATCAGCAACAAGATATCATCCATACAATGGTAAAGTATATATTGAGGAAATTTTTTATGCATTATCATTCACAGTTCTTATACAAAATACTGAAATAGATTTTGACAACTTAACATTCTTTAGGAATTACCTTTTTACTGGTATTTTTTCACAGGTTGAAGATTGTTATAAGTGGGTACTATAAAAGTAGAATTTTCTCTATCCTGCTCTTGTATGGCAACAGTAAAGAAGTAGTCTTTTAAATTGATTAGTATATGGAACCATCCTAATATAGAAGTTAAGGGATTCCAGTCTACTATGGAACCATATGTAGGATCAGTTTATGTGTAGCCCTTAGGTCTGTCAACATCCTCTAATTTCCTGACTTTTTTTTAATGTCAAATGCAGGATAACCCCAAAGACTTGTAGAATTTTTAAATTTTATTTATTTCTTATTATTTACAGTTTATTCACTTTGTATCCCAGTGTAGCCTCTTCCCTCCTCCCCTCCCAATCTCACTGTCCCTCCCTCATATCCTCCCATTCCCCTCCCCAAGTCCACTGATAGAGAAGGCCCTCCTCCTCTTCCATCTGTCCTTAGCCTGTTGGTCTCATCAGGACTGGCTGCATTGTCTCCCTTTGTGGCCTGATAAGGCTGTTCCCCCTTTAGGAGGAGGAGGTAATCAAAGATCCAGCCGTTGAGTTCATATCAGAGACAGTCCCTGTTCCCATTCCTAGAGAAGCCACTTGGAGACTGAGCTGCCATACACTACATCTGTGCAGGGATTATAGGTTATCTCCATGCATAGGCCTTGGTTGGAATAATAGTCTCAGAAAAGACCCCTGTGACCAGAATTTTTAGTTATATCGCTGCTCTCCTTGTGGAGCTTCTGTCCCCTCCAGCTATTTTTGTATCTCCCCCTTCTTTCATAATATTCACTGCACTCTTCCCAAAGTTTGGCTATGAGTCTCAAAATCTGCTTTGATACCCTGCTGGGTGGAGTATTTCAGAGGCCCTCTGTGGTAGGCTCCTGTCCCATTTGCTGTTTTGTTCCTCTTCTGATGTCCTTCCTACTCCCCTTTCTGAGTGAGGATTGATGATCTTACCCAGGGTCCTTCTCCTTGCTGAGATTCTTTAGGTGTACAAATTTTAGTATATTTATCCTTGTAGAATTTTTTGTATGTTGAGTATTCAATTACTCTTATAACAGCTGCTCAAGTGTCTGTAAATTTTCTTCATTCAGGGGCTATTGCTCCTCCCACACAGGCTTGACAGTTGACCATTTTAAAGGTAAGTTTGTTGTTTTCCCTACACCTCCAGAATTTATTGTTCTATAGAGTGGACCTGCTCTGCCCTTGATTGATGGACTACCTTGTGGCCAAGTCCAGGATAGTGTTCTGTTCTGCAACATTAATTAGATCTTCCATACCTAATTTAGTTATCTTTGGTTGCTGTGCTGATTGCTGACAGAAAAAGCCTGGATTGTGTTGTTTTCTGCATTGGTAGAATTAACTGTTTTAGGGAGTTACCTGTATTTAATGGATTATCTCTTAGGGAGTTTTCCATCAGTAAAGGATTCTCTCTCTTAACAATCTCTTGCTGATCTTCATTTGTTAGTCCAATATCTACCCTTACAACATCTTCTAGAGAAGTCAGTAAGAATGTCTTGTCTACCACCC
Source organism: Pachyuromys duprasi (assembly GCA_028658305.1). Lineage (NCBI taxonomy): Eukaryota > Metazoa > Chordata > Mammalia > Rodentia > Muridae > Pachyuromys > Pachyuromys duprasi. Next base: position 8,999 of record JAQQSO010005644.1, read on the forward strand.
TTTTCATATGGCCTTGTCTCCCACAGTTAAAACGTGTATTGATATCTATAATTTCTCATCCAATTACATAGTCATTAGGGTCAATATTTCAAGTTGTTTTAATCTAATCATCTGTGGATTCTGACAAAGGTTTTATAGGTCTGAGAACTTTTTATCACTCTGTGTTTGGGTTTTCAAAAGCTAAAATTTCAGTCAACACCTGTTCTGCACCTGGATCTATCATTGTCATCTGTTGTGGATGTAAACATGTTTTAGTTTTTCTTTTTTAAATATTAATGTACTTCATATCCCAGCCATAGCACCCTCCCTCATTACCTTCCAGTCCCACCATCCTTCCCTCATCTCCTCCCCATCCCTTTCAAAGTCCACTGATAGTGGAGGACTTCCTCCCCTTCCATCTAACCCTAGATTATCAGGGCTTGCTGCAATGTCCTCTTCTGTGACCTAGCAAGGCTGCTTCTCCCTCGGGGAGGGGGTGTTCTAAGGACCAGCCATTGAGTTCATGTCCGAAATAGTCCCTGTTTCCCTTAATAGGGTACCCACCTGGATACTGAGCTATCCGAGCAGGGGTTCTAGGTTATATCCATACATGGTCCTTAGCTGGAAAAACAGTCTCAAAAAAGACTCCTTTGCCCTGATATATTTGGTCCTTGTGGATCTGCTGTCCTCTCCAGGTAATATTAACTCCCCCTTCTTTCATATGATTCCCTGCACTCTGCTGAAGGTTTGGTTATGAGTCTTAATATCTGCTTTGATACCCTGCTAGGTAGAGTCTTTCAGAGGCCCTCTGTGGTAGGCTCTTGTTCTGTTAGTTGTTTTCTCCTACATCCAATGTCCTTTCTAAGTGAGGATTGATCATCTTACCCAAGGTCCTCTTTCTAGTTTATCTTCTTTAGGTGTATAGATTTCAGTATGTTTATCCTATCATATAGGTCTATATAAGTGAGTATATACCAGGTGTGTCTTTCTGCTTTTGGGATACCTTTTGCCTGCAAAATTCATGATTTCCTCGTTTTTAATTGCTGAGTAGTATTCCATTGTGTAAAAGTACGACAATTTCCGTATCCATTACTCAACTGAGGGACATCTGCGTTGTTTCCTGGTTCTGGCTATTATGAATAAAGCTGCTATGAACATGGTTGGGCAAATTTCCTTGTCGTGTACTTGAGCATCTTTTGGACATATGCCTAAGAGTGGTATAGCTGGGTCTTGAGGAATCACTATTCCTAATTGTCTAAGAAAGCGCCAAATTGATTTCCAGAGTGGTTGTAAGAGTTTGTTTTCCCACCAGCAATGGAGGAAGGTTCTTCTTTCTCCACAACCTCTCCAGCATGTGTTGTCACTTGAGTTTTTGATGCTTTACTTTTGATCCCAGGTGTAGGATATGGGATTATACAATTTGTCAACAGCAACAAACTATTTGCTTCCTGCAAGCTCTGTTAGGGGTTCTTTTTTTAATTTTTAAATGTTTATATTAATTGTAGTTTATTTGTATTCTATCCCAGCTGTAGCACCCTCCTTCAACCCTTCCCAATTGCACCCTCCCTCCCTCTTCTTCTCCTATGGCCCTGCCCCAGTCTAATGATAGGGGAGGTCCTCCTCCCTTTCCACCTGACCCTGGTCTATAAGCTCTCATGAGAACTGGCTTCACTGTCTTCTCTTTTGGACTGGTAACACTGTTCCCCACTAAGGTAGAAGTGATCAAAGAGCCAGCCACTGAGTTCACGTCAGAGAGAATCCCTGTTCATATTACTAGGAACTCACTTGGATACTGAGCTGCCATGTGCTACATCTGAGCGGGGTTTCTACGTAATACCCATGAATGGTCCTTGGTTGGAATATCATTCTCGGAAAAGACCCTGGTGCCCATATCATTTGGTCCTGTTGCTCTACTTCTGGAGCTCCTGTACTCTCTAGGTCTTACTATTTCCCCCTCTTTCATAATATTCCCTTCATTCTGCCCAAAGCTTGGTTAGGAGTCTCAGCATCTGCTCTATACCCTGCTGGGAAAATTCTTTCAGAGGCCCCTTGTGGTAAGCTCCAGTTCTGTTTTGCTTGCTTGCTTGTTTGTTTGTTTTCTCCTTCTTCCACTGTCCATCCTGTCTTTCTTTTTGAGTAAAGATTGATCATCTTACCCAGGGTCCTCCTTCTTGCTTGGTTTCTTTAGGTATACACATTTGTATAGGTTTATCCTACATTATATGTCTTGTATCCACTTATAAGTGATTATATACCATGAATGTCTTTCTCCTTCTGGGATACCTCACTCAGGATGATTTCTTCTAGATTCCACCATTTGTATGCAAATTTTATGATTTCCTTCTTTTTAATTGCTGAGTAGTATTCCTTTGTGCAAATGTAACACAATTTCTGTAGGGTTTCTTTTCCAGCTGTAGATGGTTTAATTCTGAGGACTCTAGTAGAGGGAATTAATACAGAAGCCCAGAAAGTGTTGTGAAATCTCCATGAAAGAAGAAGGCTGCTGGTGCTGCCCAGGTGCTGCTCCTGGTTGCTGGTGATGTAGCATGAGCATAGGAATCCGTGAAAGGAAGATTTTACTTTCCTTTTTTTTTTTATTATTTCCTTGGGTTACCATCACATTAAATGTCGTTGAACTGTCTTCCTTCTTTTTTTTATAAATTTATTTATTTATTTTTTAACTTTTGCATACATTGCTGTTTTTAATAGCTAACCAACTCTGGAAATCCAGAATGACTAGTTTCATTTAGATGACAGAAGAAACAAGCTAAAACATGAAGATCATTTGCATTATCTTTTCTTGCCTTCGTGCCTTTGGAACTCAATACTAGAAGAAAAAGTTTCGAAACCAAGTGTTTGAGTTCAAAACAGCAATAACAAGAAGCCGATGTTCTATAAAGAATTGAAGTTGTA
>JAQQSO010005645.1:0-11889 GCA_028658305.1 Pachyuromys duprasi
CAATTAAGCAGAAATTAAATCTCTCCCATAGAGAAGAATGGTCTGTATTGCAAGTCAAGAGAAATAAACACATAGGGCCCAGTAGCCATGAGAAAAGCTTGGCTCTGAACTCATCAATGTCATGTCCTCTAGTGACTTTGGCTCCTTCACTTCTGTTTTTTTCTACCCCATTTAATCTGATTGATTGAAAGGGTCTGTATCGCAACACACAAGTTGGAACAGGTTTTTTTTTTTTCTGAAGATATGTCTGTCATTGATGCAATGGGTTGGTTTCTTTTTTCAAGTAGAGAAGTGTTTTTCAAGTATTTATACCTCAGTACCTTGAGTGGTTTTGATCAGAACACTTTTCTTACTCTGTAGCCTTGTCTATAAAACTGTTCACTTTTCCTTGTGAACTATCTTGAGGGGTACTTTCTCCTAAGTTTTTCGGTAGATTTACTACTTCAGTGTAATTTCAGACTTTCTGTTCCTAGGAATATTAATTTAGTCTCTCTCTTTTATGCGTTTTGGGCATCAGGATCTCTGAATTTGAGGACAGCCTGATCTACAGAGCAAGTTCCAGGAAAGCGGAAGCTACACAGAGAAACCCTGTCTCAAAAAAACAAACAAACAAACAAAAATAACATATCTTGAAAAATTTAAGGCTAAACACTTTCTTTCTCTAAGTGGACAGTGTCATCTCTATTTAAGGAAGACACAACCAGGTAAAATTACAAAGAATCACAAGTACACACATGCACAAATTTTTGAATATGTGAGTGTGTATGTGTGTGTGTACATGTATGAATGGTCCAGAATTACCATTTGAAGCAAAGTCAAGGCAAAAGCACTCTGTCAGTAGTCACATTGTATTACTATGCAGCCAACTCTATGTAATTTTTTAAATTAAATGCTGTTTCAGATTTTTTTTTTGCCAGATTAGCCAGATTAGAGGAAACAAGGGGACCCTTATGAGGAATTCAGTGACTACAATCACTTTACAGCGATTGCAAAATTAAAATTGCAAAATAAGATAATCCCTTTGTCTGTGGTCAAAAGAATGCCGTTTTTCAATCTCATATAGAGCAAATTGTCTTAAATTTATGGCACCATCCACTCTTCTTTCCTCATCATGCACCTCTGCCATGTCCTAATTGTTATTCTAACCAGAAAAACTTAGAATTAAGAGATGACAAGGTCCCCAGAGACCCACTCAGACCACATCTATAAGGCATAATCATAGGTTTATTGATAATTTCCCAATCAAACAGGTTTTTTTTTTTTGGTCATCATAAGAGCTGATTGCCATAAATGGCAAAGCAATCAATGAGACAGATGTTGTTTCAAGCACCTTAACAACTGAATTGGATCAACCATGCATGTGTCTATAGATAGCTCATTGATTGGCTCTTATTGTGGCTGCTAAAACCAAGTCAACTGGAAAAGAGCTCTTTCAACCTGGCCTTGGAGACAAACTTCAAGCTTCATTGTGAAGCCAGCCAGTACGACTGGCCCTGTGAAGTGGTAACTGGTATTAGCTTAATGCAAGTCTGACCAAAAGTTCACATTAAAGAAAGCTCTGGTTTTTTTGTAAACACACCTTCAAAAGTATTTGATGAGTGCTAAGGAGATGGCTTAGCCTCTTAGTCAGGTGCTTCCCACACAGACACGAGGACTTGAGTTCAATTCTCAGTAACCAAATAAAACCCAGGCACAGCAGAACATGCTTGTGATCACAGTGCCAGAGAGGAGAGAAGTGGATTCATGGGGCTCAATGATCAGGCAAAATCAATAATCCCCAGGTACTAGTGAGAGATCCTGTTTCAAAAAAACAGGATGACTAGCTCCTGAGAATGCACTTAAGCCTGACCTCCACATCCATGAACACACACACACACACACACACACACACACACCATGGTTGGCATTTTACAGTCAAACTAATTAGTTGTATGCCATTTTAATATTCTTTTAGGGGGTTAATAAGAGATAGCCATTTTTCAGCCTCTTTCAGAGAAAAAGGCACATTGACTAATCAATTAGGAGCAACAGTTAATGAGAGAAATTTTTACTAATGCCTAGCCCTATCCTCATCCTACTGTAAAAATACCTGGTGGGGCTGTAAATAAGAAGAAACTATTTATTCAACCCGGAACAAGTGATATACTGTACTCCTGCTACCCCAAGGCTACTAGACCACTTAGGAAGATGAGACCTTTGAAGATGTGTGTAGACAAGGCTACTGCACACAAGCCCTAGATCTTGGAAATATACTAGTCTATAAAAGCAGTAGCATACATCATAGTTGTCCAGGCAGAGAGAATGTCCTTTAGGTCCTAAGACCTCTTTGTGTCTATTAAAGTTTCCAGTAGATTATGTCAGAAACTAGGAGATTCAACCTGAAAAGGTCAGGGATAGACAGATCCAAGAAAGATTTTTAAACGTAAGTTCTTGTGAGACTGAGACACTGTGACTTTCATAGGGTGGTTTTGGTTATACCTATTGCCCTAGAAAATGGCTCACAATGTCTAGATGTTATTGATAGCTCAAAAATAGACACCTAGACACCGCAGTCAAGTGCTGCTCTTCTCTAGAAACCATGAATCAAAGCGTAGCTGACCCCACTGAAAGAGAGGAAAATGTGGGGAGGATGTGAATGCAAAGTGTTCACTGGCTAAGTGTGCGCTTATAAACCTAACTGACAGCATGCTTTTAGATACCTCAGGGGTTGGAAATCAGCAATTATAACAGCAAGGCATTGCTCCTTGTATACAGGTCACAGATCTTGCCATGTGTCTCCTTCTAAAGATAATGAAATTAAAGTGCAGAGAAGTGATCAACTTCTTCAGACCCCATTAAAGTACAAAGCTGGGTTCTGGCTATTCTGGGTTCTGCCATGCCTCACTAGAGCCAGCTGAAAGCTTGCACACCCTTCAGGGCTCTTTTTGCCCATTAGGACTAGACTTCTAGTCCTTTTCATAGAAGACTTTTTTTTATCTAGCTTGATCTTTCTAGAATAAGTGAGGTTTCTGAATTGAAAGAATCACCTTTCATACAACTAGCTTTTAGACTATATCTATTTATCTTCATTATGTAGAATTCGTCGAATTGGTTGCATATTAAGTAAAACAAAAAACAAAATTAAAACCCAGCCTTACAATACACAAGCTATCTTATTGTGTATCCACCCAGAGGCAACAGTCCACTGCCTCTCTCCCTATCATCCAGCTTTTACAGTCTTCCTGTACATCTTTCTCATGTTCACTGATCCTTGGAGCAGGTAGTATGGCTTTCCTGTTTAGTACTGAGCACTCAACAGTCATTTGTTCTCAGTTCCTTGACCATCCATGAGTCTATGCACTAACATCTATTCAAAGCAAAGAGGGGCTGCTTGATGACAACTAGAGATAGCACTGATATATGAGCCTAAATATATGTATTGGAGAGGCAGTTTGTCAATGTTTAGTCTGTTTAGTAAAACAAAGGTCATATGTTCACATTTCGTCTTATTGCCTATGACTTCCCCAGCTATATGCTACTGAGCAGGTCCACAGTACTGGGCAGGAACTTTCTTCTATGGAGGACCTCATCCAGCCACAAGTCAGCAGTTACTCCTGTAACACTTGTACCACTGTAACATCAACAAGCACCCCATCGTGGTTAATCGCTATTACAACATGCAAGCTCTATAGCTAGGGAAGACTAGTGCTGGTTTTTCTCACCCATCTAGCTGACTGCATAAGAATGTTCAGTGCCATTAATACTAGAGCAAGGAGAAATTATCCAGCTCAATTCCATGATTTCTCTGCCTTCTGCAACCAACTTGTCTGGTGTCTTCAGCGATAGAGCCTTATAACCAGTTCTGGTAAGCAACCAATGGTCCTGAGTAAATACGGTGGTTGACAAAGCAAAGGCAAAACTAAAACAGAAACAGAAGTGAGATAGAAATTTTGGGGGAGAGCAACAGGACTTGGGGGAGGGAAGTAGGAGGAAAATAAGGAAGGTCAGAAGGATGAGTGTGATCAGAATGTCTTGTATACACCTATGAAATTGTCACTTCGTAAAAGTCATGATGTTACCCAGAGTTGTGCTCTTATTTTCACTGCTTTGTAAAGGAAAAGACTTGTGTTCAGTCGTATAATTTATAAGAACTGCTCATCTCTGCTTGGAATCTCATTTGTAGAAGTTGTATCTTTATTAAGTTTCTATGTGACCTTGAGCAAATCAGCTAACCTCTCTGGGAATCTTGGTAAAGTCTAATTTGCACAGAATTTACTTCACCTTCCTCTTGTGAGGTTTCTTTAAGAAAGAACTTAGTAGGTAGTTGACAGGTTACAGGGGGCAGACCCAAATTTTCTTAGGCTCAAAGCCAATACAGGTTTGAAAGTTCTCTTCAGAAAAAAAACTGTTTGTTTTTATTCTGTGTGTATAACATGTATGTATGTCTGCATGTGTGTGTAGCAGGTGTGGCTGCACATTTATGCATTTGTACTTGCAGGCTTGAGAAAAAACTGGTTGGGATTCATACACCTTGTTTTCTTGAAGCAGGGTCTCTTCCTGGGACCTAGAGAGATCCCCAATTAGCCTAGGCTGGCTGTCCAACCAGACACAGGGTTCTTGACTGCCTGTGTCTTGCTTGAATTACAAACCCATGCCACCATACCTGTCTTTTAAAAACGCATATTCTGGAGGGTAAACTTGGGTCCCCATGCATGCACAGCAAACACTTTACTGACTGAGCTTTCTCTCTGTCCAGGAAAAAAGAATTTAAAAAGCTCTGAACAGAATCTGACCAAGTGTATGGATAAATGGGATTCCACAATGCTGAACTCCACGGCAATTCTACCCTAGAGAAAAAAAAAAGTCACCAGAAAATAATTATTGTAAAAACTGTTAGCAAAGATACATTTGATTTCGCTATGAGAGAGAATTTCTGACCATACAGCAGTTATGCAAAGAAAAAGCAATGTGTTTTCTGTGAAAGGCTGAGTCATTTTGTTGCCCAAAGATCCCATTTTATTCAAGCTGACTTCATTCAGACCACAGGTTCTCTCCTGGATGGACAAGCTTCATAGAGAAGCTTCCTTAGGGCGTGCATCATTTGATTTGATTTGTTTCTGTGAACATGTCTAGTGCACACTCCAAGGAGACACTATTCTTCGCTGTGAGGCTGATTCAGAGAAGCAAGTCCCCTAAGGTGGGATAAGGTGTTGATACCCCAAACTTGCAACTTGACACACACTCAGTAACTATAGAATACGATGAGTTCATGTCATGGAAATTTTGCTCATCTTGTTCTCATTATGTTCCTGTGACAATCTTAAGTGTGTCTTGACCAACCAGTCCTAGATTCTCAGTGTCCATCTTGCTCCTGTCACACTGAAGGCTGAGGATGCTAATTGGCCTTTTCCAAGAACTCTTACATTGTTGTGCTCTTTATTGTCTTGAGAGTTGACTTGCTGCCGTTGCTGCTGCTGCTGCTGCTGCTACTGTACTAGTGCATGTGTGTGTGTAACTATATATGCATGTGGAGCTCAGAGGTCAATCTTGGGTACATTTCCTCAGGAGCTCTCTGCTATTCTCTTAAGACAAGTCTTTTCACTACCCAGGGATCACCAAGTAGGCTAGACTGACCTCTAGGGGTTCGTCTCTCTCCACCTCCCCTTGGGCTTAAAGTGTGTGCCATCACGCTTGAGGTTTGGGGCTGGGGTCACTTTGGAAACTGAACTCAGGCCCTTGAGCTTGCAAGGCAAGTACTTGACCAACTGTCTCACCTCTCCAGTTCTCGTATTTGTACAGGATGCTACACTGTCAATCTTTTGAGAATTAGGCAATTAGTAGGTGCTTCAAATCCTTCTTGAATGAAATAAGAATAAACATTCCCTTTTGTGCTGACTGAAAAGTCAGGAAATCTTTCCAGTGGTTCAGTCTCCTGGGATTCCAAGGTGATTTTGTCATCTAGCACACCTCCCTCAAATTCCTCAATGTCTCCCCATCTGTAAGAATCTAGGGATAAGAAGCAAGACAGAAGTTTTCCTTGCTGTGGAAAGGACCAAATATCTCAGTGGTTTGATTTCCCCCTCTACACTGGAAATGCTGCTGCTAAGATAGAACTGCCTCTCAAACTTAGGAGAAAAACCTAAATTCCACCTCCTACCATCCTCCCCTCCCTCCTACCAGGACAAGAAAGGCTGTGCTTTAAGGAAAGCCCATTTGGCCCAAGGTATCCCTCAACATTCCCCCAGTCCCTCCCTCTTCTTATTGTCTCTTCCAGGAGAACCGCTGGGGACTGTGTGAGACCACTGTCGACAACCGATAAATGCAGTCTTCAAAGCCACTCATCCATTCTTAATGGACAGCCCGTTAATTTGAGGTCTGGGTCATGAATTTGAATGCTGTGCACTGAACTCCTCTTCAGCAAGACACCCTGGCTTTGCCTCAGGGTAAATGGTGATTCATTAATTGTAATTAAATTAGGCCGGTGGCTTAAACTAGATGTGACAAAATGAAAATCCCCATATAAAACCTGAGGTGCATATCACAGGCCTTTCTGTCAATAACATCTCGTTTTTGTCTAAGTGGATTTAAAGAGAACAAGATGCCTCTCCTTTAAAGAGGGAAAAAAACCACCTTAGCTAAATAGGGAAATAAATAACTTGGCTATGTTTCTCTCTTTTTCATGAATAGCCTGGTGCAGAAAGTAAGGACGAGCATACCCAGCAATCTAGAAGAGACAGCAGTGTTACAGGGTTAGAGCATGTGGTGCTGGAGATAAAGTTGCTCTAGACACATCTTACTGCTATGCTGTCCATACTGGCAACACAGTTACTGCCAAGCACAGTGAACACGGACACTGTGAACATGGACACAGAAGCCTGGAGTTCTGAGATATCAATGAACCTTACTTGGAAACGAGTGGCTAATTTGGGGATCCTTGTTTCACAGAGTTTCTATTTGTGGAATAAGTGTCCTGTTTTTCTAGAAAAGGAAACTAAGCAGGACTCCAACATGACACAGGCAAGCATGACACTTTGTTAACTGAATAGAATGGAGACGTTTCTCTCACTAAACAGAATGGAGGAGCCCTGCCTGTGTAGTCACAGTCTGACTTCTGAGCCCATAGAAGTCACAGGAAGCAGAAGTGGTAGATTTGCTCCACTGGGTCTTGTCTAAACAATCTTCTAGCAACAAGGCTTGGAGAGAGCATGGTTTCTACAATTGCATTACCTAGGACATAATTATGGTCAAGAAAAATAAAAATAAACATGGAAGAGGTTGATCTAAAAGCAGAATCGGAGTCTGCCCTTGCTCTCTTACTTTGGGCTCAATTTTGTTTCCAAATGGCACTAGAGGAAGAGAAAACAGAAATCTGGTGGGCTGAGGTCCATGGGTGTCTGCTGTTCTCAAAGTCACGGGCAAACTGCACATAGGTGAAGAAGAATACCACACAAGATCCAGTTGAGTCAACAGATCAACCTCAGTGACACACATGAAAGGCAGTGGATTAATTTCTACTTCCCAAGTTTTTTTAAACAAAACATTTTTATTAATGTCTAGATATTTTATACAATGTATTTTGCTCATATCTATTCCCAGTGCTCCTCCTCCTAACTCATTAAAGATCTACTCCCTCTAACAGGCCTTTTATTTTTTTAATAGTCCAGCAAGTCCAACTTCTACTGCCCATATGCTTCTGGGTTTAGAGTCATCCACTGCAGCGTGGGCCACATATATTAGGAAACCACATCCCTAAAGAAAACTTACTCTCTTTCCCCTAGAAGCTATCAGCTGTCCATAGCTCATCAGCTGTGGGTGGGAGCTGATAAATCTCTTCCCCCCATATACTAGAATGCTGACTGGCTTGATCTGAGGAAGGTCTTGTGCAGGCAACTGTTGTGGGTTACTGATTGCAATGGTCCTGCCATGTTTAGAAGATACAGTTTTGGTTTTACCATCCTGGACCTATGTCTCTATTGCTGAAGAGGCCATACACATTGACCACAAGACATAGAGAAATTAAAGTGGTACTGACCACAAGCCATCACCCTGCTGGCTAGCTCTCATTGAAAGGTGCTGTTGTAGAATGTTGGGAAACAGGAGTCATCATCAACACTCACTCAACTGTGTGAGGCTCAGAACAGCTTCCAAATACAGGTTGATGGCTTCGGTCTATGTGTCTCAAAAGGACGACAGGTGTTTATACGAGCCACACAGCAAAAGTGGAAAAACTCTCCTTCTTCTGACAAGGAAAGCAGGGAGGTGAACTTCCACCTTTGGAAGTTCTCTATGACCACAATCCTTTGCACTAATGGACTTGGTTCTCTGCAGCACCTGCTCATCACCCCATCCATCATCCACAATGAGGTGCCGAGTGGTCTTGACCCGTAAAGATCTGGAGATAGGGCTGTGAATATGATTTGTAACATTCCCTCTTCTGTCTTCCCTAGTGGTCTATCCAGCTAAGCTGTCAGAGATTTGAGTGACACTGCTTTTCTGAACCATTGCTGTTGGAGAGTTTGAAGAAGGGGTAGGATAAGACACTTGTGGATGGTCTGTCTTTTGCGGGATTTTCTTCCACATTCTAACTCAGTGGACACCAATTAGTATCTACTTTATTCAACTATGGTACTACTTGGGGCTTGTGCTGACTCCAAAGGTGAAGGGTTTAGTCATTCAAGACGAAGAGGCTAATACTGCCTCAGACGTCAGTCACTGTCTGAGTTACGGATATTTCTGATTGTCTGTCTCAAAATCTGGGGATTCACACAACTCCTTCCTTGGGTACAATAACTTAGCAAAATGGGTTCACAGAACTCTGTATTCTACCTATTAAATAATTGTCAACTTTCAGCTCCAGGTAGTCAAGAGGAAGAGATGCACAGAGCATGCACAGAGTATAAGAATGAGGTATAGGGCTGACATGGCTCTTTGACTCACCTCTAGGTATCCCAGTGGTCACCAATGTGAATGCACAGATTTCTGAATAATGAGGAAACAAAGGATGGGCAAAGACTTTGAAACAGTTTGTTGTTGTTTTTGTTTTAATACCCAAGAAAAGTGAAATTTCTGGGTAAGAACTTAGAGAGCAAAAACATAAAGATAAACTTTTTAGAACTGTGATAATGTAGTTCAAGTAAAGCTGGGGATTCAAGGCTGGCTGGACCTTTACAGAGTATTTGTAGCCACATTCAAATTCAGAATAAGATTGGTACAGAGGTTTCTTTGAGGCACAGAGATATGGGTTCATGCTCACGTGCTTGTGCTCAGCTCAATTTTTCTACTTTTTTTTTTTTACTTTTTATTGATTCTTTGTGAGTTTCACATCATGCACCCCAATCTCACTCATCTCTCTCTGTCCCTTTGTATCTGCCGTTTCTCTTGCAACTACCCCCTTCAAAAAAAATAAAAATAAATAAAAAATAAAAAATAAAACAAAACAAAGCCTAGAAAAAAAATCTCATTATGGAAGTTAGAGTGTGTCACAGTGTGTCCTACAGTATACTTTTTTGTCCAAATATCTTTACTTGCAAATGTTCATTTGAGGCCTCCAGCTGCTGCTATACTATCAATACTTGATCCTCACCAAATTCCTCTTAGATAGCCTGTTTCATGGAGACCCTACAGCTTTATATCTATAGGATCAGCTCTTTCACATGCTCCAACAGTTCAGAGATAAGGTAGATACTGAGGTAGGCCAACTCAAAGCCCTGGATCTGGACCTGGGTGGTAGCTGAGTTGGTCAGCCTGTCAGCTCTCCCTCCCTCATACCATCAGAACAAGCTCTCGGTCCCTGCCCCGGCTCTCTCACCCAATTCTGTAGCCAGCAAGGGGCATGGTCAGCTCTCCCATGCTCCCACCCTCAGGACTGGCTCACCTGTGCCTTCACCATCAAGCCAGCTCTACAGGGCCTGCTCTTCTGACTGCTAATATTTGGTAAGGAACTAGGACAGCTTTCCCACCCTCATGACCTGGCAGTGGGGGCGGGGGAAGGGAGGGGCTGCTCTCTAGACTGGCATAGGTGGTGTGGTTGTCGGGGGAAGGCCATTACCCCTAAGCTCACTCACTATACTTTATAGCAAATGAGGGGTGAAGAATGTTTCCATTATTATACAGTTCAGGACTACCTGACTAGGGAATGGTGTCGCCCATAGTAGGCTGGCTGAGTCTTCCCCTATCAATTAACTTAATTAAGATACTCCTCCAAGAACATGCCCACAGGTTTACCCAGTGTACATAGTTCTTCAGTGAGACACTTGCCAGGTGACTCTAGGTGGTGTCAAATTGAAATTAAAGCTATCACAGGGTCTGGAGAGATAGCTCAAGATTAAGAATACTTGTTTCTCTTCAAGACAACCTGAATTTGGTACCCAGCACACACATCAGGCATCTTACAAACATGGAGATTCCAGGAGATCCAATACCATCTTCTGACCTCCACAGACACTACATGTAAATGGTACATACACATGTATTCAGGCACACTCTCATAAAATAAATAAGTATATACATAAATAAACCTTAAAAGCTAACCATCACAGTCTTTAAGGAAAGAAAGGCAGAAGGTACAGTGGAGCAAGATGAAATTGGCCACCCCAAAAGGGAGTAATAGCACCAACCACTGGCTATGTCTTTGGAGGGAATGGGTGCTGAAGGGCTGCAAATGTTCTCCTTCCTTGGTGTCAGTTTACTGTCTGCAATGTCTGCCTATATTCCGGAGATTTTTCTTAGAAAACACAAATCAGTTGCATATCCTGAGTTACAAAGAATATTTATTGTGTTGGGTTATAGGAGAAGGACTGAGGAGCCCAACAATAGTTGTCTGAGCTCTGAAGGGGCAGGGAACCCAGTAGCTACTAAACCAGTGCCTTAGCATCCCCCAATCCCTGCTGGAGACCTGGGAGAATCCAGGGTCTTCAGCCCCTGCTGGGGGGTTGAAGAAGCTGATGGTAGCAGCAGTAGTAAATGTCCTTTCTCTGGGACAAGCAGAGAAGCAGGCCACAACCTTTGTACCCAGGCTGCTCCTTTAGAAGGTGCTACTCACTATGAAGGCTGGTCCTTACCCCTCAGTTAGTCTTCTCTTGAAATGCCTTTATAGGTCCACTGAGCTATGTCTCCCCAGGCTGATTATAAATTCTATTAAGTTGGCAATTAAGACCAAGCCATCATACTGACCAAGCTGGGAGCTTTGTGCCATAGTTGCCTAACATCCTACATATGACTGGGAAACTAATTTTTATGAATGGAACATAACCAAAAGTGGTATGCATCTCCTCTTGGACCAGCTAGATGAGAAGATATGAATAGTCCCTGCTGTTTCCCTTCAGTCCCAAAGACTCTGAAGCCCTAAAAGAGGCAAAAACTGCCAAGTAGAAAGAATCAGAAGCCAAGAGTGACAATGGAGGAAAGCCATCCTCCAAGTAGGAACATCTGCATCAGGCTTTTACAAGTAGACTACTCAGTTTACAAGTGAGTTCCCTAATAAGGGGTACAAGGTCTGTCTCTAATATGAACTCAGCGGCTGGCTCTGTGGTCACCTCACCCTGGGGGGTACAGCCTTGCCAGGCCACAGAAGAAGATGATGCAGCCAGCCTTGATGAGACCTGTTAGGCTAGGGTCAAATAGAAGGGGAGGAGGTCCTCCCCTATCAGGGGAATAGAGAAAGGGCATAGGGGGAGAAGAGGGAGGGTAGGTGAGACTGGGAGGAGATGAGGGAGGGGGCTGCAGTGGGGACACAAAGTGAATAAATTGTAATAGAAAATTTAAAAAGTTCTAAGAAAGCGCCAAATTGATTTCCAGAGTGGTTGTACAAGTTTGCATTCCCACCAGCAATGGAGGAGGGTTCCTCTTTCTCCACAGCCTCTCCAACATGCGTTGTCACTAGAGTTTTTGATCTTAGCTATTCTGGTGGGT
>JAQQSO010005646.1:0-11888 GCA_028658305.1 Pachyuromys duprasi
ACAAAGACCAAACTGAGCCGGGCACAGGGGTCTTGTAAGAGACGGTTTCTACAATCAAGGACCATGTGTGGATGTGGACTGGAACCCCCGCACGGATGGGGCCCATGATAACTTGGTGTAGGACTGAAGACCCTAGTGAGGGAAACAGGGACTGTTTCAGTCATGATCTTGATGGCTGACTCTTTGACCCTCCCCCATACAAGCCGGGGAGTGACAGACTGGCTAGATCCCAGGGGAGGACTCTGCAGCCAGCCCTGAGGAGACAGGATCAGCTGGGGTTGGATGGAAGGGAAGGAGGTCCTCCCCTGTTGGTGGACTTGGAGGGGGCGGGGAAGAAGGAGATGAGGGAGGGAGTGGAAGGGTAGGAGGAAATGGGGGAGGGGGCTATGCCTGGGATTCAAAGTACCTAACTTGTGATTGAGATAAAAATAAATAAATTAAAAAAAATTCTACCAGCGAACTTCTACAGCTGACAAACACCTTCAGCAAAGTCGCTGGATACAATATTAACTCAAAAAAAAAATCAGTAGCCCTCCTGTATACAAAAGAAAAAAAGGACTGAGAAAGAAATTAGGGAAACAAAACTCTACACAATAGCCACAAAAGACATAAAGTAGCTTGGTGTGACCCTAACCATGGAAGTCAAAGACTTGTATGAAAAAAAATTCAAGTGTCTGAAGAAAGAAATAGAAGAAGATATCAGAAGATGGAAAGATCTCCCATGCTCACAGCTTGACAGGATTAACATAGTAAAAATGGCCATGTTACCAAAAGCAATCTACAAATTCAATGCAATGCTCATCAAATTACCAACACAATTCTTTACAGATAATGAAAGAAAAATTATCTACCTCATATGGAAAAACAAGAAACCCAGAATTGCTAAAACAATCCTCTACAATAGAAGATTTTCTGGAGGTACCTCCATCCCTGATCTCAAGCTCTACTATAGAGCAACAGTAATAAAAACTGCATGGTACTAGCACAGAAACAGAATGGTGGATCAATGGAAGCAAACAGAAGACCCAAAAATAAATCCACACACTTATGGACACATGATTTTTGACCAAGATGCCAAAAAAATACAATGGAAAAAAGATAACATCGTCAACAAATGGTTCTGGTCTAACTGGATATCCACATGTAGAAAAATGCAAAAAGATCCATACTTATCACCCTGCACAAAACTAAAGTCCAAGTAGATCAAAGATACCAACATAAAACCAGCCACATTAAATTGATTATAAGAAAAATTGGGGAAGAGCCTTGAAATCATTGGCACAGGAGACAACTTCCTGAACAGAACATCAATAGTACAGGCTATAAGAACAATTATCAATAAATGGGACCTCATGAAACTGAAAAGCTTCTGTAAAGCAAAGGACACTGTCATCAAAACATAAGAACTGCCTATAGATTTGGAAAGAATCTTCAACCCTGTATCTGACAGAGGGTGAATATCCAGAATATATAAAGAACTACAGAAGTTGAAATGCAACAAATCAAGTAATCCAATTAAAAAATGGGGAACAGAGCTAAACAGAGAATTCTTGATAGAGTAATATAGAATAGCAGAGAAACACTTAAAGAAATGCTCAAAGTCATTAGCCATAAGGAAAATGCAAATCAAAACCACCCTGAGATTTCACCTTATGCCCATCAGAAGGGCCAAGAATGGGGAAGAAGGGAGGGATTGAGAGGGGAGGGAGGAGGGAGGTACAGGGGGGATACAAAGTAAATAAAGTGTAATTAATAAAAAAGTTAAGAAGTAACAAGCCAAGTAATCCAATTAAGAAATGGGGTATGGAATGAAACAGAGAACTCTCTGTAGAGGAATGTAGAATGGCAGAGAAACACTTAAAGAAATGTTGAATGTCCTTAGCCATCAGGGAGATGCAAATCAAAATGATCCTGAGATTTCACCTTACACCCATCAGAATGGCCAAGATCAGAAACTCAAGTGACAATATATGTTGGAGAGGTTGTGAAGAAAGTGGAACCCTCCTCCATTGCTGGTGGGAATGTAAACTGGTACAACGACTTTGGAAATCAATCTGGCCCTTTTTCAGACAATTAGGAACAGTGCTTCCTCAGGATTCAGCTATACCACTCCTAGGCATATATCCAAAAGATGCTCAAGTACACAACAAGGACATTTGTTCAACTATGTTTGAAGCAGCTTTATTCGTAATAGCCACAACCTGGAAACAACCCATATGTCCCTCAACTAAGACATGGATACAGAAATTTTGGTATATTTTTACAATGGAATAGTACTCAGCAATTAAAAACAAGGAAATCGTGAAATTTGCAGGCAAATGGTGGGACCTAGAAAAACTCTTTTTGAGTGAGGTATCCCAGAAGCAGAAATACACACAAGGTATATATTCACTTATAAGTGGACATTAGACCTATAAGATATCATAAACATACTAAAATATGTACACAGAAAAAAATTTAAAGGTATAACATAACCACTTCAAATTCTGTTTTAGGCTGAATCTGATTCATATAGTGAATGTCTGGCATTTAATAAGACATCTTTAAATCATCCTTTAAAAAAGATGGCTTTTCAGATGCTGAGAATCATAACCAAATTTTAGGCAGAGTGCAGGGAATCATATGAAAGCAAAGGTAATTAGTAAGACCTGGAGAGTAGAGGAGCTCCACAAGGAGAGCAACAGAACCAAAAATCTGGGCTCGGCAATTTCCGGGAGTGATACTCCAACCAAGGACCACTCATGGATATAACCTAGAACCCCTGTAGCCCATACAGCCCAGTCTCCAAGTGGGAATTCCCTAGTAAGGGGAACAGGGACTGTCTCTGACATGAACTCAGTGGCTAGCTCCTCAGGGAGGAGCAGCCTTGCCTGGACACAGAGGAGGACATTGCAGCCAGTCCTGATGAGACCTGATAAACTGGGGTCTGATGGAAGGGGAAGTGGACCTCCCCTATCAGTGGACCTGGAGAGGGGCATGGGAAGAGATGACAGAGGGAGGGAAGGATTGGGAGGAATGAGAGAGGGGGCTGCAGCTGGAATGCAAAGCAAATAAAATGTAAATAATGTAAAAAAATAAAAATTTAATTTTAAAATATAATTTTTTAAAATTAATTAATTTCTTATTAATTACAATTTATTCATTTTGTATCCAGCTTCAGGCTCTTCCCTCAGCCCCTCCCAATCCCACCTTTCCTCCCTCTTCTTCTCCCATGCCCCTCCCCCAGTCCACTGATAGGGGCCATGCTTTTCCCCTTACATGATGGTTTTTATTTATTTTATTTTATTTTTATTTTTGACATTAAAAAGCCTGATATTTTATTTATTTTTGTTCACCTTGTTTTCAAGATAGTATTTATTTATTTATTTATTACAAGGTATTCAATTTGTATGCCAGCTTTAGCCCTACCCCCTGTTCATCTTTTTTTGTTTGTTTGGTTGGTTGGTTGTTTTTTTTCATTTTTATTTTATATTAATCACAGGTTATGTACTTTGTATCCCAGCCGTAGGCCCCTCCCTCATTCCCTCCTTATCCCACCCTTCCCTCCCTCATCTCCTCCCTGCACCTTTCCAAGTCCACTGATAGGGGAGGACCTCCTCCCCTTCCATCTAACTCTAGCTTATCAGGTCTCTTCAGGAATGGCTTCAATGTCCTCTTCTGTTGCCTAGCAAGGCTGCTCCTCCCTCGGAGGACAGGGAGGTCGAAGTGCCAGCCATTGAGTTCATGTCCAAAATAGTTTCTGTTCCCCTTACTAGTATACCCACTTGGGTATTGAGCTACCATTTGCTACATACAAGCAGGGGGTTTAGGTTATAACCATACATGGTCCTTGGTTGGAGAGACAGTCTCATAAAAGACCCCTGTGCCCTGATATATTTGGTTCTTGTGGAGCTCCTGACCTCTCCAGGTCATACTAACTCCCCCTTCTTTCATATGATTCCCTGCTCTCTTCCCAGGCTGAATGGTGAGCACAACAATACATGATGGTTTTTAAATCCCCTAGTTGTCTCATGATTGGGTTCATGCTTTTTGGCAAAGACTAGTAAGAATTAGAAAAGCAAGTAAAACATGTGCTGGGTATCCTGACCCTTGAACACTTATGTGTTTTATCAGTAAGCAGAAAATTCTTTTTAAATCAATTAATCTACAATTTGGCTCTTTCTTATCTCACTTATCAGAAGACTGTATTTTCTCAGCTCTCTACCACACTTTCATGATTGAGAAACAGTTTGCACTTCTTTGAAATTTAGTTTGAGTAGATTTCCTTCCTTCCTCAGTTTTCTGATATCTTTAAATTGGAATAAATATTAGTTTTGGCTTATGTGGCTTGTATTGAAGGGAACAGTCTGATATTTTCAAAGTCCCAGTAGTCCTAACAAAAAAACATTTATTCACTTATTTTCTATGTATTTGTTTATTCAGACTCTTTACCTTTAGGTTTTATTTTAACACATAATGTGAACGTTTGCAAGAACATTGTTTTGAAGTGTATTCATATTACACATCCATACACACGCAGAGAGTGATAGCTAAGGAAAGAGATCTAATATATTTATTCATCTGTATTTCAATTTGTGTACTAACCATGACAACAGTTTTAAATATCAGCCATTATTTTGTCACAAAGGATAGTATTTAATAAAATCAGTATTACCAGAGCATCTCCCTGACTTCCATAGAAAAAGGGGAGATAAGCTGAAAATCAAAGAAGTTGTAATTAGCATACATATGCAGGAAGTTATAATTGTGAATAAAAGGAATATTTTGAACTGATAACTATTTTAAGATTTTATCCAATATTATTCCAACATCAGCAAGATATCCTACATTCACAACTGTCACCAGATCTAGAGAGTGCCACTGACAACTTCTTGAATTCTTTATCCCCTGTGACAGGTGGTGATTTCTGTTCCCTTGAGAAATACAGACAGTATAAATGCAAGTCAGCTGGTATTTCACACAGCTAATGGGATATCTGTATTAAAAACTCATTCTTAATTCATTATTCTTCTGAATAGCACAGGTACTCCATGACTAGACTATGTGTATAGTTAGTGTAATTTTTAGGAAACTATCCTTTTTTATATTTAAACAAAATGTTACTAAAATTACATAACTGTAATTATAAATAAAATAGTCATAAATGGAAAGTGTTTGATAAATCTAAGATAAGGGCAATTTCTATGTCAGTCCTTAAAAATCTTTCTGATGTCATAGTATGAATTTTAAGTTTTCCAACTTTATTTTGTGTCATAATTTATTTATAATCCTATTGCAATTATCTTTCCTTTACACCTTGAAGAGTTTCAGTCTTGCCTAGTGATAATTACTTGGAACAAGCTGGAAAAAATTTATATTTTATTAGATTATTTAGTGAGCTGGAGTAATATTCCAAACGATACAAATTTTCAAAAGCCAAAATATATGTTACTAAGGTTAATTTGAATGCATATATAGATACAGAGCTACATATGTGTGTATGTACCCAAAAACACAAATATGAATGCATGAGCAGAAATTTTCTAAAAATGTTTCAATTACTTGTTTTGTATGACAGATTCTAGAAAAAAAGAAAATGATTGAGCTAAATAATATCTTTTCTTTTTCTGAATCCATGAATTAAAGGTGCTAATGAGGACTGTGAAGGGAGGAGTCACTCAATTACAGTCAGTAACAGTGAAAAACAATGCCAGCTGAGGAAAATGAGAAAATACATATTTATGCTGCAACTGAATTAAAAAATTCCAAGATGTGTACAAGGTGTGTGCAAGACAGAGAGAGATAAATCAGTTTTCTTACAGAAAACAGAAAGACAGAGACATGACTATTCACTGTTTCTCCACATGCATCTAAAAACTTGCTTTTCCTGTGAAATAAGGAAGTATTATTTATTTTCAGCTATGGTTATTTAGTAGAAAAATAAAACACATTCCAAATTCAATATCTTCCACCTTAAGTTATTGCAAATATCCTTTTAATTCCTTCTGTCCAAAACCAAGTTATAAACTTGTTTCTTTTCAAAGACGTTGATAATATCTCTCTTTTATAATACCCTACTCTTTTCCTTGAATTCTTTTGTTTTAACTTTTGGGTCCATCCATCATCTTTATGGCCTTGCTTTTTTTACTTTCACCTCTTTATCCCATACATCACATTATTCAATAAACCATCTCTTATCTCTTCGTTTACTTCTCCACGGTATAATCTTCCTCTTTCTACCATTATTATGCTGTTTCTGTCTCTGTCTCTCTCTCATTCTTTGTGTGTGTGTCTTTATGTTTGTATATAAATATTCTTGTATATATGACTATGCATATATAGTGTTTAAGCATACATGTCTACATGTATGTATAAGCCAGAGGTGAAAGTAAGATATCTTCGTCTGTGACTTCTCTCCCTACTTTTGAAATGAGGTCTGTCATTGAACCCGGAGCTCATGGATTCTGTTAGAATAGCTGGTCAGAAAGTGTTCAGAGTCCTTGTATTTCTGCCCTACCTGCTCTGTGCCATCATGGTACTTTTTCACATGGTTAAGGGAGAACAAAACTCAGGTTCTTGTGTTTGCAAAGCAAGCGTTTTACTGATTGAGACATCCCCTCAGTCCTCCATTCATTCTTTCATGTGTGTGTGTTATATACATATACTGTGTGTTTTTATACACATATATTTGTATATGTGATTATACATTCAATATCCATATTTAATTTTACTTGGGGCTTTATGTATAGTAGTAGGAAAGTGCTCTACCACTGAATTATATCCTGTCACCAATTCATTATGTTTGGTGTGTCTGGTATATTCATATGTGTCTGTCAAATATGGGTTTTATACACTGATTAAGGGAATCATCGGAAACAAGCCACAAAGGACAGCAATCTGAATTCAAACAAACATTAACAAAACCCCACTGTGTTTCTTAGCCTTTACTAATCACTTCACAGCTACCAATTTTTTTGTTTGTTTATTTGTCCTATTTGTGTTTTATTTGAGTGCACACATCCCTAGGGATTTTCTGTCAACATACTTATCCTGGCAATTTTCACCATAGGAACTGTAACAGTAGCCAAATAATCAAGCTCAGTAATCCCATGTAGTTCATGTCTTCTGGGTTGTAGATATGGTTAGATGGTCTAAAAAGTATCATACTCAATACATTCAAACTAAACTCACAAAATACCTCTTTTTTCAGATAGTAATAACAAACTATAAACACTCAAAATTTTTATTAATTCATAAATTTGAAAATAGCCTAACTTTAGTGATTCATTGGTCTAGAGTAGCTTTTCATTTATTTGCTTTGACTGGCGATTAATGCACACAAATGATGCAATGAAAGATATCTGATTGGCTCTTACTTCAGGGATAATTCCCTGAGTAAGAAGAGTATGCATCAGGGGCTTTTGACACTAGTGTGATATCCTTCAAAAAGTGATTGCTGTTAGGACTGTCTTATTATTAGTGAATTTAAGGCTGTAGCCTATGCATGTCTAGGTTAATTGTTTTTTTTAGAAACTAGCAATAAGCTTTATATGTAAATAATATATGATCTGTTTTTTGAAAATATCAAAGTTTATCATAAAAAATATTCCATCAAAGGGATTTAGGAATTAAAGCCAAGATTTTAATATCTATATACTCTGATTTAATTAATTTTGATAGGTTACACTGCTTTTATTTTCATTCATTTTCTGATGAATTAACTAGGCAGAACTAGAATAAACAAACTAGTCCCTGATTCCCGAGAAACTAAATGTAGGAATTTAAGCAGTATCAGTCAAGTGTCTGACTCTACCATCTATGCTATTGTCGCAGTGTTGATAATGTCACAGAAGCTTTTAAAAGAAAAATATTGAGGTTCTCCCTTTGAGGCGAAGACTCATCACAGCTTTTTATACCGTATGATAAATACTAGAATCAACACATGCTTGGATATGACTAAATCTACTTGTCAGCTCAATGATGTTCAAGTGATGTTAAGTATTCATCACTAAACAAGAAAAGGAAAAGGAACTTATAACTTATTGTATTTTTTTCTGAATAAGGATAAAATTATATTCTTTATAAATTTGCCAGATAATATTTTTCTAATATGAGATTTTCGTTCTGAAAATGCTGTTAACAAACTTAAAGCATATTGTGTAAGCATGAGGATTTAACTGAAAGTACATCTGAAAATGAGCACTGTTCATGCAAAGTATTAATTGAATCAGTTGCCTCTGACTTCATGATGTGCAAATGTACTTACAGTAAATGTTCAGCCTTCCCAGGGGAGCACTGTGCAGGCGCTGAGAGCGATAACTAACTTCTGTATGGTATTTAAAGTGTCTGTGGAGAAGTTACATTGTAGAGGGGATTGGATACTTCTGCTGTCATGAAAAATTTTAGTTAGGAATATAATATTTTCACATTAAGGGGGAAACAAATAATAACTGGTACTGCGAGATAGTGAAATTAAGACAAGAATAAAAAGGAAAAACAAAACAGCTCATCAAATCACCAAGAATCTATCACATCAGTTAGTCTTCCCCTTTTCCCATGGGGTGAACTACCAAGTTCTTTCATGACTGGCCTGTTTCCAGCTCACCAGCCCTCAGCTTGCTGAGAATCAAAGATAAGGGCCTATGTCTTTGGGGGAATCAGTTCTTGTAATATCTAATCGATCACTAAGTGCTGAAGCACCCAAGGCAAGGCAGAGGGACATCTGGGAAGAACAATCTGCCTCACTCACAAGAGCACGGTCTCCCAGACATATTCACAAGTTTATTGATTTCAAGAGAATTGAAATCTTGAGCATACGTGCTGCTTGCTCAGAGAACTTTATCAGAGTTCTCTGACCTTTCTGGGCTCTGTGTCTGCAAGAGAGTGACTGTGACAGCTTTCACATGGCAGGGACAGAAAATGCCATGCCAGAGTCTTAACAAGAACTATTGAAGACTCAATATTTTAAATTTGTGAAAAGCAAAATCAAGAAAAGCAGGATTCAGGATTTAGGATATGCATGAATAAAATTCTACTTTACATCATTGATCATTTCTGGATATTTTTTTTATCTTTGTCTGGTTTAGGTGTGTGTATGTCAAGTCAGTATGATTACTCTTATTATTATATGTACGTTTTGGGGGCTAAATTTCTATTCTTATCTGCCATTGAAAGGACAGGGAGGCTTTTTAAACTAGGAAACCATTTCCTTGTTTAATGTAATTTATTTATTTTTATATTAATCACAGGTTAGGTACTTTGCATCCCAGGCGTAGCCCCCTCCTTCATTCCCTCCCACTCTCCCCATCCCTCCCTCATCTCCTCCCCTTCCATCCGACCCCAGTTTATCTTGTCTCTTCAGGGCTCGCTTCAATGTTCTCTTCTGGGATCTAGCTAGGCTGTTACTCCCGGAAGTGTATGTGGGAGGGTGTCGAAGAGCCAGCCATTGAGTTCATGACAGAAATAGTCCCTGTTCCCCTTGCTAGGGTCTCCAGTTGGATACTGAGCTACCATGGGCCACATCTGAGTAGGGGTTCTAGGTTATATCCATTCATGGTCCTTGGTTGGAGAAACCATCTTGTAAAAGACCCCTGTGCCCTGACCTATTTAGTCTTTGTGGAGCTCTTGTTCTCCCCAAATCTTACTAACTCCCTCTATTTTCATTATTATTCCCTGCCCTCTGTCAAAGGCTTGGTTGTGAGTCTTAATTTCTGCTATGATACATTGCTATATAGATTGTTTCAGAGGCCCTCTTTCGTGTGCTCTTGTCCTGTTGCTTGTTTTCTCCTCCATTCAATGTCTATACCATTTGTCCATCTAAATGAGCATTGATCATCCCAACTTGGGTCCTTCTTCTTGTTTGTCTTCCATAGGTGTATAGCTTTCAGCATGACCTTCCTCTCCTATAGATCTATATAAGTGAGTATATACCATGTGTTTCTTTCTGCTTTTGGCATACCTCACTCAGGATGATCGTAAGAAACCACTTTCAATTGCAGATTTCTTCCTAGATCCCAAGAAAATATTTTGAAACTGTTTGGGGGAAATATTAGTAAAGTCCCATGATTGATTTCTTAAGTGTCATTAATGTTTTGAGGAAAATTAGAGCAAAGTAAAATTTATCTCTTATATTATTACTATTCCTTGGTTCCTGGTATAAATTTTATTAGGTTGAACTTTACAGATGTGTGGTAGATGACTGAGTATGTGTCTCTCAAGGAGAAATTGACACGCTGGTCACTCTAATTTCTCTTTTTGTCTCCCAGGTATCATGAATTAAGGCACATTGCTTTTCATGTCATGAACTCTGTACTTCATCTTATGCCTCATCACACCTCAAATCAATGAACCCAAAGGATCATAAACTGAAATCTTTGACAAGTTAAGATAAAAATCAAGCTTTTTTCACTTTGATTTGATTTTTTTCTGATATTTTGTAATAATAATAGAACCTTTGCTACTGTGAAGACTCTTTGGTGAAGTGGCTCTCATAAACTGCTGGTTTGTAAAAAATAGTAATAAAGATATATGAGGCCTGTTTGGCTGCCTGCAGGACATCCAGTATCTCTTTCATTCTTAAAGAGTGATCTTAGCTGTATAATAAGGCCTCTGTCTAGTCTTGTCATCATTCTTAATTATTCACCTTTCTGCTTATCAGGTCCAAAAGAAAGCTAGGACAAATGGCTTACTGTGTGTCTATTAGCATACAAAAATGTCTGACAAATTCCGGGCTCCTTCAGTACCTGTGGTTTCTCTAAGTTCTTCTTATCCTACCTCTTACCCTAATCGTCTCCCTTTCCCAGCTTCTCAATTCTATCCCTGCCACTTAGAGCACGTGCTTTCTTGACTCTCTTTCCCCTGTGTTCTCTTTCGGTCTCTGCATGTCTGTAGGTTTGTCTTCCTATCTATCTTATCTGTCTATCTATGTATGCATCCAAATATCTACTTACCTATCATCTATCTTCTCTCTGACTTTCTATCATCTATCTTCTTTCCTCTCTCTCTCTCTCTCTCTCTCTCTCTCTCTCTCTCTCTCTCTCTCTCTCTCTCTCTCTCTCTATATATATATATATATATATATATATATATATATATATATATATATATATATATATTGCTTTTCTCTCCCTCTCTCTCCTTGTAAACTCTTCCAGATGCCTATGTAAAAATCTCTTCCCCTCAACCATACTTTGTGGTGGTCATGTTATTACTTTATACAAATTAATATAATTCATGAGCTCAACAGTGTTTCCTTGAAATATTTCTATTGCTAACTTTAAGTGCTGATCACCTTTAGGAGGTCTCAAGTGACAGAATATTGAAGGGGAGATATATGTATCGATGTGTAATGTGTTTAGAGGGGGCATTAAAAAGGAAGCAATAAATTTATGTGAGTAACATATGTTGATTAAAGAATTATTTTATTTTATTTTATTTTTTTTTCTTTAAAAATATTTATTTCTTTTTTTTTAATTTATTTATTTTTATCTCAATCACAGGTTAGGTACTTTGAATCCCAGGCGTAGCCCCCTCCCCCATTCCCTCCTACCCTCCCACTCCCTCCCTCATCTCCTTCTTCCCCGCCCCCTCCAAGTCCACCAACAGGGGAGGACCTCCTTCCCTTCCATCCAACCCCAGCTGATCCTGTCTCCTCAGGGCTGGCTGCAGAGTCCTCCCCTGGGATCTAGCCAGTCTGTCACTCCCCGGCTTGTATGGGGGAGGGTCAAAGAGTCAGCCATCAAGATCATGACTGAAACAGTCCCTGTTTCCCTCACTAGGGTCTTCAGTCCTACACCAAGTTATCATGGGCCCCATCCGTGCGGGGGTTCCAGTCCACATCCACACATGGTCCTTGATTGTAGAAACCGTCTCTTACAAGACCCCTGTGCCCGGCTCAGTTTGGTCTTTGT
>JAQQSO010005647.1:0-11886 GCA_028658305.1 Pachyuromys duprasi
CAAAAAAATCAGAAGCCCTCCTGTACACCAAAGACAAAAGGGCCGAAAAGGAAATTAGGGAAACAACACCCTTCACAATAGCCACTAATAACATAAAGTACCTTGGGGTGACTCTAACCAAGCAAGTGAAAGACCTATATGAAAAAAATTTCAAATCTCTGAAGAAAGAAATTGAAGAAGATCTTAGAAGGTGGAAAGATCTCCCGTGCTCATGGATTGGTAGAATTAATATAGTGAAAATGACCATATTGCCAAAAGCAATCTACAGATTCAATGCAATCCCCATCAAAATACCTTCACAACTCTTCATAGACCTTGAAAGAAAAATACTCAACTTCATATGGAGAAACAAAAAACCCAGAATCTCCAAAACAATCCTCTACAACAATAGATCATCTGGAGGTATCTCCATCCCCGACCTCAAGCTGTACTACAGAGCCTCCCCTCTTTTATCCTGGCCGAACAAATAAATTATTTCATGACTTAATATACATTGTAAAGGACATCAGTTTTAGAGCAAATATAGTTCACTTATGATTGGTAATTGATATTGGTCATTCAATAATTCAACTGTGATACCTACTTTCACATTTGATAGTTCAGTTTATACAAAGTTTAATTTAAAAATATAATGTTTTAAGTGTTCTAACTCATCACATTCAGAACATATTCATCATTATTAGTTCTATCATTGACAACCTATTACTTGCTTTTTTACATATTTGTGACTTTAATTTAATGTATTACAACGACAAGAGGTTTTAAATCAGTATTATCATATTTTTTGGTGATGTATACGAGTATGGAGGTAGAAATGATTAATCTGTCCTGTGGATGTCACTCTAAATACACAGCTACTATCCATACTCTTCTGCACCCACACCCACATACACTTGTCATGACACACATCCTGAACTGTATGTGACTTTGTAATGACTGGATAACAACTAACCAGAGCAACCCTTGTAAGAGTTAGAGAGCATCTGCAACATCTGCCCATATCTTTTTGAGAGAAATAAGCCTTGGTATATAGTTTCTGTTTTGTTAATGTTATTATTGCTGTGATGAAGCACCATGGCTTAATTTAGTGAGGGTAGGATTATTATGCTTTACACTTACACAGTCCCCAGGGGAAATTCAAGGAAGAAAGTCACACAGGGCAGGAACTTGGAGGCAGGAGCTGATGCAGAGGCCATGGAAGGTGCTGCTCACTGGCTTGTTCACCATGGCTTGCCTAGCTTCCTTCTATAGAACCCAGGTCCACCAATCCAGGGAAGGCATCACCTGCAGTGGGCTGGACCCTCCCTCATCAATCACTAATTAAGAAAATGCTTTACAGGCTGACCTACAGCTCATTCTTATTGAGGCATCTTCTTAATCAAGGTCCTTCTTCTTAGATGACTAACATATCAAGTGGACATAAAAGTAGCCAACAAAGTTAACTGTCGCATTCTCATATAGCATTAAAACCTAAAATTCTATAATCTAGTTCTTTTTTAATTAAATTTTTATTTTTTATTTTAGTTAGAGTTTATTTACTTTGTATCCCAGCTGTAGCCCTCTCCCTCCCTCATTCCTTCCCAATCCCACCCTCCCTTTCTCATCCCCTCCCTGCCCCTCTCTAAGTCCAATGATGGGGGAGGTCCTCCTCCCCTTCCAACTGATCCTAGTTTCTCAGATCTCTTCAGGACTGGCTGCAATGTCTTCCTCTGTGGCCTAGCTCAAGTACACACCAAGGATATTTGCTCAACCACATTTGTAGCAGCTTTATTCATAATAGCCAGAGCCTGGAAACAACCCAGATGTCTCTCAAGGGAGGAATAGATACAGATATTGTGTTACTTTTACACAATGGAATACTACTCAACAATTAAAAACGAGGAAATCATGAAATCTAGTTCTTTTTAACCTGAGATATTTTCCCCAGTCATCGTAAACTAATTCCAAAGTTTTGGAAAAAAATTCCAACATTTTTTTTTTATTCACTTTACATCTTGTTTTAGCCCCTCATCCCCCAGTGTAGTTAACCTTACCTCTCTCTCTCTTCCTCCCACTATTTTTTTCTCAGAAAAGGGGAACTCCTTTTTCCGTGCACCCAAGCTCATGAAGTTGCATCAGGACTCTTGCCCTGTGGCCTAGCACAGCGCTCCAGCCAGAGGAAGTGATCAGAAAGCTGGCAAGTGCATCCATGTCTGATGACACCCCACTTCCTTTGAAGCCTAAGCTACCCATCTGTTATGGCTTAGTAGGGGGCCTAAGTACAGTTTGTGCAGAGTCCTTTTAACATTTCTTAAACACTAAGATGAAAGTTATGCATTTATGCATTACAGGTTGATCATATTTAAACCAGTTATGTGTGATCACTGTAAAGAGACAGAACACAAATGCATCAAGTTGCATGGTCATCTTCCCTCAATTTGTGTCTATTTCTAATTCCTGGTAATCTTCAATTATCATCTTAGTTGGGAAAAACATTTTTTAGACAATTATTAAGTATCCTGTGAGCAGAACTGAGATTGAACTGAGTCTATAATCCAGACTGAACTGTGTAAATGACATGGCAAATACTTTTATGAGAGGATAGTAGAAATCTGAGATACAAGAAAAGAAACAAAGAAACAAATCACTCTGGGAGGGCACAAAACATCATTGAAGACAACCACATCCAACTCCATTATTACACACAAGCACTGAACTCTGGGAAAGTCAGAGGACAGGTACTCCCCTACAGCTGCCAGCAAGGTTCAGTCCTGCAGCAGCTTCCAAAACTTCTAAATAAAAAAGAAGAAATCATTTAAAATGCCATGTTCATAGAAATTTGTTAAGGCATCCACAGAAAACTAATACTAAGGGGCTACAAATTGTTAACTGCTGCGTCTATTACAGCCTATTGCTTTGTATTCTTTGACTGTATGCCTCTGTGTTTTGCCTATATAAGCCTTCACACAGTATTAAATGATAAGTAGTTTTCTAAACGATCTAAGTCTATGGGAAATATATTCCACATCATTAAAGGTACATTCAGTGTGAGGATTACCTTTTAAAATGTCCTTTTGAACAGCTCTTTATATTTTGCTTGCTTGGCTGTTTGCATGAAGGAGAACTTGACATGCTGTCTGAACTTGGAATAACGGTTTGCTGAAAGCGTATTGCCTCAAGGCTAAACGCTCCCAATTACCTTAAGCTTCTTTGATTGACAAAACTTCCTAAATATTTATTCATTATTTTGTGCTTTGTATGAATTGATTGTCTCTTACAGAAGATCCTTCTTAAATCCACATCCATAAACTTCAAACATATCCAAATTCACCTCTAATTATTATCATTGGTGTGTCTTGAGCAAGTCTTAATTTTTTGATATTGTATAAATATACCAAGTGTCATCTAAAATACATAGGCTGCTTGTTCTTTGGTTTCACTGGCACTGTTCTGTTCTACTTTTAACAACACTCAACAAAAGTAACTGTAGAGAAGAAGAAAAATATATACAAAGCAAAAAAATGAGATATCTATAAATAAGACTAATTTTTGGACTTGTGCAAAAATCAGTGCAGCCTGAGGAAGAAGAACCTTCAGAAGAATATTTGTTCGTGCTTAGGGAAGCCAAATGACAGTACTTGGCAATTCATTTTAGGTGGGATGTGGGAGTCAAACTCTGGTCCTCATGATTGCATAAGGCAAGAACTGCATCAAATGACCTATCTGCCCCTCATAATAATAAATATTTTTAAATGTATTACATAGTTTAGCTCACCTAACCATTTTGAAATCAGTTTGTTGAACAAGGGAAAGGTGAATTAGACACAATATTGATAATATACCAAAATACAGGCATTGCCTCACCAAGAAAAGTATTACTAAGTTTAGCATTGAAAAACAGAGCCAAAAATGCTTAAGGCAATACCCCCCAAAAATCTATGAGTGATACAACCACGACAAAAGCAAGTCTGTCGTCCTCCAATACTGAAACTTCACAATTTACTGTCAGAGCACCTGGCTTCTAGTCTCACAGGGGAAACAATTCTCTTTCTGAAGTCTCCTGGACTTCAATTCTTATCTCACATTGCAAAAATGTAAAAATTGTTAAGTCAGTGGTGCAGTGTCCTATGTGGCAAGTGGAGTGTTCTCAAGGAGGAGGCCTCTGTACGCCAAGCTAGAGTTAAGCAGAGATGTTGCTCCTGCTGAGGGAACCTGACAATCGTAGTCTAGAATCACAATTCTCCTTGGCAGGAAGAGGAGACCTCACTAGGTCCCCAGTGATATATAAAAAATGGGGAAAAATTTACACTATTATTAATGCTATACTTCCTTCATGTCCTCAAACTAGAGAAATGGAGGAGGAATCAGACAAGGCTTTATGCTGACAATCTAGCATGAGTCATTAGCTCTATGACTATACAGATTAATTTGAGAAAATTATAATGGTTATAATTTTATAATAATTAAATTTTATAATAATAATAACAATAATAGAGTGCTAGTTAGGAAAGGGTAGGCACTAGGTAGAAGAACAAATAAATATCCACATAGAATGGGATATAAAGTCATATAATTATATCTATATAAGCAATAAGAACAAACAAAAATATGAATGATTTATTCATGATTAATTAAAAATAAAATTGAATATTTATTTTTAAAAGTTTATGATTTTGAGAAGTCTCTGCCCAGATAAATAGCCAATTTTAAGTTGAATTTCTGTTTTGTGTTTTATTTTTTGAGTTCTCTGTGCATTATCAATAGTAATCCTTTGTTGGTTATATAGCTGTTAGTGATTTTTCGCTGACTCTGTAGGCTGCCTCTTAACTTGATTGACTGTTTACCCCCTGTACAGAAGGTTTGCAATTTCTTGAGGTTCAATTTTAAATTGAAAATTGATAATATTTCCTTAGAGACCAGGGTCCTACTTCGAAAGGTCTTACCTTTGTACATGACTTATAGCATACTTCCTGAGCTCAAAATAGTTCCCTACGCACCTGTTAACTTTCACAGTGTCACAGGTTGGTTTTCATGGTAATGGGGGAAAAGAGACTTCAGTAGTCTTCCTCAGCCCTGAACCCAATAAGCCCCGATATAACATCACATGCAAGATGTGCCTACTTATGCAATTGTAGCACACTTGTTATGGTTGAAGCCAACCACCCCCTGCTTATATTTGAAACCTATTTCACGGGAGGAAATTAATACCTGGCACTTTAAAGGCAGACAGAATGCCATCCAGTTGCACAGCTAAGTTAATAGCATGCTAAACTGCCTTTTAAATATTTATATTGTACCCATTTGTAAATGCTGCCTGTAGCCTGAATCACATAATCCATTTTTTTCATGAATTGTGGTACATGCATAGATTTACCTTTCTAAACATACAAAGAATGAGTGAAAACTGAGAACTCATGCTTAACCCCATCTATGAATGAGGGAACATCTTAGAACTGAGGATGAAAAGAATGCAAGGGCCAGAATATCAAGAAAAAGACTATGAAATGCTGTTTTCTAAGCTTGATACAGGCATTGTAAACATAAACTCACAGCAACTGTGATTGTCTTCAATGTGCCTTCACAAGACTGGGCTATCAACAATCCATCACAGGCTCTTATCTATCTCATCACGAGGAATACTGACTACTGGTGAATTCTGGAGAAGAGGCAATTATGGTTTGAGATTTGTGCCTGCTCAACAGCCCAACACACACTAATGGACAATCTAAGTGCCATGAACAAAGACATCTCTGGTTAAACTTAGTTGGTGGCAAGACTAAAAAAATAGGAATATATGAAAGCAACTTATAAGGAGACTTGGGGGTTACAAAAGGGTATGTGAAAAGAGAGGTTAAAAAGTGAGGCTATTCAGGATGTATCATGTACATTATGAAATAGTCAAAGAAGAAATTTTAATAAATGTAGCATAAAAATAAAATTGAACAATATAAAATTAACTAAAAACAAATTTTATAAAGATAATCCATGAGATAAAGAAGAAATAAATCCAGTATGAAAACTTCAGGTTATAGCAATAAAACTGAAGGCCATATGGCATCACAGGAAGCAATTGTCCTAATGCAGCAAACCCTGGATATACTGCCACACCTGGAGTGCAAGAAAAAGATTTTAAATCTGAGGTTATGAAAATGATAGAAGCCTTAAAGGAGAAAAATGCAGCTCTCAAAGTAGCACAAGAAAGTACAATCAAACAGGTGGAAGAATTGAACAAATCTCTTAAAGAAATACAGGAAACTATGATCAAACAGGAGAAGGGAATGAATAAATCTGTTCAAGATCTGAAAATGGAACTCAAAGCAAACACAATCTGAGGCAATCCTAGAGATAGAAAACATAGGGAAGAGGACAGGAACTACTACCCAACCATCACAAACAGATTACAAGAGATGAAAGAGAGAATCTCAGGGGTAGAAGATATGATTGAATGAATTGTTACATCAGTCAAAGAAAAGTGTTAAAACTAAAAAGCTCCTGGCACAGAACATCCAAGAAATCTGGGATACTATGAAAAGACCAAACTTGAGAATAGTAAGAATAGAAGAATGAGAAGACTGCCAGCTCCAAGGCCCAGAAAATATTTTCAATAAAACCATAAAAGAAAACTCCCCAATCCTAAAGAAAGAGAGGACTGTAAACATATAAGAAACTTACAGAATGCCTAATAGATTGGACCAGAAAAGAAAATCACTCCATTACATAATATTCTAAACAATAAATATACAGAGCAAAGAGAGACTATCTAAAGCTGCAAGGGAAAATAGGTCAAGTAACATATAAAAGTAAACTTATCAAAATTACACCAGACAGCATCAGAAACTCTAAAAGCCAGAGAGGCCTGGAGAGATACCCTACAGAAACTAAGAGAACACATATAGTATCACCAACTATCATACCCAGGAAAACTTTTAACCACCGTAGAGGGATAAAACAAGATATTCTACAACAAATCCAAATTTAAACAGTACCTGTCCATAAATCCAGCCCTAAAGAAGAAACTTGAAGAGAAATGCCAACCCAAGTAGGCCACTATACCAAGGAAAACACAGGTGTTAAATAAACTCACATTAGCAAAACCAAAAGAAGGGAATCATCCACACACACACACTATCACCACAACATCAAAATAACAGGAAGTAACAAGTAGTCATTAATGTCTCAAATCACCAATGGCATCAATCCCCCAATATAAAGACACATATTAACAGAGTGGACACAGAAATAAGGACCCACTCTTGGATCCAAGATGGTGGCCCCAGGGAGAACACTGTGTCTGAGGGGTAGGACAGCAGTGTCAGCACAGCGACCCGGAGACTGAACTCTGGGACCTAAAACACCAGTGTTTGTGATTGCCAGGTGAGAGGAATTCCTATAGTGAGGAGATCAAGTTGGAAAGACCTAGGGACAAGCAGTTAATCCCTGGAAAGAGTCCGGGTGACTGGCTGTGCACATCTGCCAAGCTTGATCTGAATGCTCAGCCTCCTGCGGTGTGGCCAGCCATCATCCTGGACCAGGACACACAGTCTCGGGTCCAGACTGAGGGCCCCCCAGATACCATCCCAAACTGGGGTGTATAGCCTCTGACTAAGCAGGAGGAGCTAAGTCTCCAGACCAGAATGGCAACCAGCCTGTGGTGCTCACAACTTCTACCAGAGAGCACTGAACTGGGCCCACAGAGCCCACAACAGAGTACATGTCCTGCCCGCAGCATCACCCACAGACCTCAGAGTCCAGCCTGCAGAGCCCACCACAGATTGAAGATCACTGGGAATTCAGGAAACCTGTACAGGTGCTTGGCGCCTGCAATCTGCACTTGATAAACACCATAGCACCCACATCCACTCCTGTGCTTGCTCTCAAACCTCATAGCCCAAGCATATACACTCTCTAGGACTCCCTTTCAAGACTCCTTCCAAGTGTGCTCTCTCTCATGCACACACACACACACACACACACACACACACACACATACCCCTCCCCCACACAACAATGACACCAAGCCAGCGGTTTTTCTTCCACAGGTACAACTGAAACAACAACACACACTCTCAAACCATGGGAACTCCCTGATTTTCCTGAAGAATACTCCAGACACCAGAGATCGACAGTTCCAGTCTGAAATTCAGCCTCAAGGAACAAACAGCTCCTTGATTATATATAAACAAATGGCCAAAGGATGACCTAAGAAAACACACAACAAAAGTCAGGACAATATGTCCCCACCAGAAACACCCAAAAGCAATGGAGATTTAATTCAGTGGAGACACAGGAAAATGATGTTAAAGCTATGCTTATGCAGTTATTAGAGGAACAAAAAGAGGAAATGAACAAGGCCATCAGGGAAATACAGTAGAATATATCTGCCCATGTAGAAGAGCAATTAAGGACATATAGAGAGGAAAGAAACAAGAAAATAGGAGCTACATTCAATCAGGTGAAGGAAATGGTATAAAACATGAAAACAAAATTAAAATCTATAAAGAAAACAAAACAGAGAAAATCCTAGAACTGGAGAACTTAGAGAAAAGATCAGAAACCAAAAAGGTAAGTAAACATCACCAATAGAATACAAGAAATGGAAGAGAGAATCTCAGGAACTGAAGATACACTTGCTGAAACTGATTCCTCACTCAAAGAAAAAATAATATCAGAAAAGTCACAAACACAAAACATCCAAGAAATCAAGGTCACCATGAAAGACAAAACATAAGAATAATAGGAATAGAAGAAAAAGAAGACTCCAGGCTCCAAGGACCGGAAAATATTTTTAAGAAAATCATAAAAGAAAATTTTCCCAACTTAAAGAAAGATATGTCCATAAACATACAAGAAGCCTACAGAACACCAAATAGACTAGACCAGAAAAGAAATACCTCACATCACATCATAGTCAAAACACTGAACCTACAAAACAAACAAAATATATTAAGGGCAGCAAGTGAAAATGGTCAAGTAACATTTGAAGGTAGACCAATCAGAATCACACCAGACTTCTCATCGGAAACTATGAAAGCCAGAAGGGCCTGGGCAGAGGTCATGTGGTCTTTAAGGGAACACAGATGCCAACCTAGACTACTATGCCCAGCAAAGCTTTCAATCAACATAGATGGAGAAAACAAAATATTCCATGACAAAACTAAATGTAAGCAATATCTAAACAGAAACCCAGCCCTCAGAAGATACTAGAATGAAAATTCAATCCAATGAAAACAACTACACCAAAGAAAATATAGGATACAGATAACTTCCCAACAAAAAGGAAAAAAAAATAACAATGAATCATTGTAAGACCACCAACTTCACAATAAAAGGAACTAACAGTCATTGGTCACTATTATCTATTATCTGTCAACATTAATGGACTCAACTCTCAAATAAAAAGACACAAAGACAATGGTTGCAGAGAAAGGATCCAACATTCTGCTGCATTCAAGAAACACATCTATGAACAAAGATAAACACTACCTCAGAGTAAAGGGCTAGAAAAATGTTTTTCAATCAAATGGATCCAGAAAACAAGCGGGGGTAGCAATCCTAGCATCTACTAAAATAGACTTTCAATCAAAAGTAATCAAAAAAGATGAGGAGGGGCACTTCCTTCTCATCAAAGGAAAATTCCAACAGGAGGACATCACAATTTTGAACATTTATGCCCCAAATACAAGACCACCAATATTTGTAAAGGAAACATCATTAAAGCTGAAATCACACATTGATCCCAACACCCTAATAGTGGCAGACTTCAACACTCCACTCTCACCAAGGGACAGATCATCTGGTCAGAAACAAAACAGGGAAACAACGGCACTTACAGAAGTCCTAAGTCAAATTGACCTAATAGATGTCTACAGAACATTTCACTCTAGATCAAAAGAATATACCTTCTGTTCAGCACCTCATGGAACCTTCTCCAAAATAGATCATATAGTTGGTCACAAAGCAAGCCTCAGCAGATACAGGAAGATTGAAATAATCCCTTGTACCCTATCTGACCATCAGGGTCTAAAACTGGACCTCAACAACATCAGAAACAGCAAAAAGCCTGCATATACATGGAAACTGAACAACTTGCTACTGAAGGACAGCTTGGTTAGGGAAGAAATTACGAAGGAAATTAAAGACTTCCTAGAATTCGATGAAAATGAAAGCACAACATACCCAAACTTATGGGCTAAAATGAAGGCAGTGCTAAGAGGAAAGTTCATAGCACTAAGTGCCTTCAAGAAGAAATTTGAAACATTTCATACAAGCAACTTAATGGCCCAACTGAAAGCCCTAGAAAAAAAGAAGCAGATACACCCAAGAGGAGAAGATGCCTGTGCTGGAAATAATCAAACTCAAAATCAATCAATTGTTTTATTTAGAAACAAATAAAACAATTCAAAGAATCAATGAAGCCAAGAGCTGGTTCTTTGAGAAAATCAACAAGATAGACAAGCCCCTAGCCAAACTAACAAAAAGGCAGAGAGAAACTGTCCAAATCAGAAAATCAGAAATGAAAAGGGGGACATAATTACAGACACTGAGGAAATCCAAATAATCATTAGGTGTTACTACAAAAGCCTTTATGCAACAAAGTTTGAAAATCTAAATGAAATGGACCATTTTCTTGATAGATTCCATCTAACTGAATTAAGTCAAGATCAGTTAGAAAGATTTAATAGGACTATATCCCCCAAGGAAATAGACACAGTCATCAACAGACTCCCTATGAAAAAAAGCCCTGGACAATGGATTCAGTGCAGAATTCAAGGAGACCTTCCAAGAAGTGCTAACTCCAATTCTCTCTAAACAATTCCAAAAAAATAGAAACAGAAGGAAAATTACCAAACTCATTCTATGAAACCAGTCACATTGATACCTAAACCATACAAAGACTCAACAAAAAAAAGAGAACTTCAGATCTATCTCTCTTGTGAACATTGATGCAAAATACTCAATAAAAGACTTGCAAACCAAATCCAAGAACACATGAAAGATGTCATCCACCGTGACCAAGTAGGCTTCATCCCAGGCATGGAAATGTAGCTCAGTATATGGAAATCCATCAAAGTTATCCACCATATAAACAAACTTAAAGAGGAAAACCACATGATCATCTCCCTAGATGATGAAAAAGCATTCCACAAAATCCAACATCCATTCATGTTTAAAGTCTTGGAGAGATCAGGGATACAACGCACATACCTAAACATAGTAAAGGCAATATACAGCAAGCCTAGAGCCGACATCAAACTCAATGAGAGAAACTTAAATCATTCCCACTGAAATCAGGGACAAGACAAGGCTGACCATTGTCTCCATATCTCTTTAACATAATACTTGAAGTCCTAGCTAGAGCAATAAGACAACTAAAGGAGATCGAGGGTATACAAATTGTAAAGGAAGAAGTCAAAGTATCACTATTTGCAGACAATATGATAATATACATGAGTGACCCCAAATATTCAACCAGAGAACTCCTTCAACTGATAAACACCTTCAGCAAAGTGGCTGGATACAAAATCAACTCAAAAAAATCAGAAGCCCTCCTGTACACCAAAGACAAAAGGTCCAAAAAGGAAATTAGGGAAACAACACCCTTCACAATAGCCACTAATAACATAAAGTACCTTGGGGTGACTCTAACCAAGCAAGTGAAAGACCTATATGAAAAAAATCTCAAATCTCTAAGGAAAGAAAGTGAAGAAGATATTGGAAGGTGGAAAAACCTCCATGCTCATGGATTGGTAGGGTTAACTTAGTGAAAATGACCATATTGCCAAAAGAAATCTACAGATTCAATGCAATCCCCATTAAAATACCTTCACAATTCTTCACAGACCTGGAAAGAAAAATACTCAACTTCATATGGAGAAACAAAAAACCCAGGATCTCTAAAACAATCCT
>JAQQSO010005648.1:0-11885 GCA_028658305.1 Pachyuromys duprasi
AAAAAAAAATTAGTAGCCCTTCTGTATACAAAAGACAAAAGTACTGAGAAAGAAATTAGGGAAACAACACCCTTCACAATAGCCACTAATAACATAAAGTACCTTGGTATGACTCTAACTAAGTATGTGAAAGACCTGTTTGAAAAAAACTTCAAGTCTCTGAAGAAAGAAACTGAAGAAGATATCAGAAAATGGAAAGATCTCTAATGTGTATATATTGGTAGGATTAACATAGTGAAAATGGCCATCCTGCCAAAAGAAATCTACAAATTCAATGCAATTCCTATCAAAATACCAACACAATGCTTTACAGATGTTGAAAGAGCAATTCCTAATTTGACATGGAAAAACAAAATACCCAGAATTGCTAAAACAACCCTGTACAACCACAGATTGTCTGGAGGTATCGCTATCCCTGATCTCAAGCTGTACTACAAAGCAATAGTAATAAAAACTGCATGGTATTGGCATAAAAACAGAATGGTGGATCAATGGAATTAAATAGAAGATCCAGAAATAAACCTACACACCCACAGATACATGATTTTTGAGAAATCATGAGAAAGATGCCAAAACCATACAAAGAAAAAAAAAGACAGCATCTTCAACAAATGGTGCTGGTCTAACTTGATGTCTACATGTAGAAAAATGCAAATAGATCCTTATTTATCACCCTACATAAAACTAAAGTCCAAGTGGATCAAAGACCTCAACATAAAACCAGACACACTAAGTCAGTTAGAAGAAAGTGGGAAAGAGCCTTGAACTCATTGGCAGAGTGGACAACTTCCTGAACAGAACACCAACAGCACAGGCTCTAAGATCAACAAGCAGTAAATGGGACCTCATGAAACTGAAAAGCTTCTGTAAAGCAAAGGATACTGTCATCAGAAGAAAATGACAGCCTACAGATTGGGAAAGGATCTTCACCAACCCTATATTTGACAGCGGGCTAATATCCAGAATATATAAAGAACTCAAGAAATAAAACAGCAACAAAAAAATCAAGTAACACAATTAAAAAATGGGGTACAGAGCTAAACAGAGAATTCTCAATAGAGGAATATTGAATGGCAGAGAAACACTTAAAGAAATGCTTAGTCAATGTTCTTAGTCAGTAGTAATCAGGGACATGCAAATCAAAATGACCCATCAGAATGGCTAAGATCAAAAACTCAAGTGAGAACATATGCTGGAGAGGATATGGAAAAGGGGAACCCTCCTTCTTTGCCGTTAGGAATGTAAACTTTTACAACCACTTTGGAAATCAATACAGCACTTTCTCACACAATTAGAAATAGTGCTACCTCAGCTATAACACTCCTACGCATATATCCAAAATATGCTCAACCTACTACAAGGACATTTGCTCAACCATGTTCATAGCAGCTTTATTCGTAATAGCCAGAAATTGGAAACAACCCAGATGTCCCTCAACTGAGGAGTGGATACAGAAATCGTGGTATATTTATACAATGGAATACTACTCAGTAAGTAAATACAAGGAAATCATGAAATTTGCAGGCAAATGGTGGGAACTAGAAAAGATCATCCTGAGTTAGGTATCCGAGAAGCAGAAAGACACACATGGTACATACTCACTTATAAGTGGATATTAGACATATAATATAGGATAATCATATTAAAATCTGTACACCCAAGGAAACTAATTAAGGAGGAGGACCCGGGGTAAGATGATCAATCCTCACTCATAAAGGCAAACAAAGGGGATATCCAAAGTGGGAGAAAACAGGGAACAGGACAGGAACCTACCACAGAGGGCCTCTGAAAGACTCTACCCTGTAGGGTATTAAAGAAGATGCTGAGACTCATAGCCAAGCTTTGGGCAGAGTGTAGGGAATCTTATGAAAAAAGGGGGAGATGGGAACACCTGGAGGGGACAGGAGCTGCCAGATCAAAAAATCTCGGCCCAGGGGTCTTTTCTGAGACTAATACTCCAACCAAAGACCATTAATGGAGACAACCTAGAACCCTTACACAGATGTAACCCTTTGCAGCTCAGTATCCAAGTCAGTTCCCTACTTAGTAAGGAGAACAGGGACTGTCTCTGACATGAACTCAGGGCTGGCTCTTTGATCACTTCCCCCTGATGAGGGAGTAGCCTTACTAGGCCACAGAGGAAGACAATACAGTAAGTCTTGATGAGACCTGATAGGCAAGGGTCAGAAGGAAGGGGAAGAGTACCTCCCCTATCAATGGTCTTGGGGAGGGTCATGAAAGGATATGAGGGAGGGTAGAATTAGGAGGGGATGAGTGAGGGAGCTACAAAGTCAATAAAGTGCAATTTATAAAAATAGATAAATAAATTTTAAAAATAAAAAATATAATTTTCAAAGCCCATAAGTTTTATTTTTGTGTTTTCTAGATTGTTATTCCATCATTCTTTGGTGGTCAATTAAATTATTTATTGAAATACATAAACTAAATACTATTTGTTTAGTACAGAAGAGTAATCAAATCCTTATAGAAAGATTGAAAGTAAAGAATGTTAAGGCTAGGTTTCAAGGTAGCAGTGACCAGTGTGTACCATATCTAAGGGGCAGAAGATTAGAGACTGAAAGTGGTGAGTAGACAGGTGTCTGGATCCAAAACACTGACTTTGGTGCTTCCTGGACTGGAGGGGACACCCGGGAGTCAGGGACCACCAGATTCCAGCCTCCTGTGACTATCTCCAGGGTCCAGGAGTCATGAATTGTGAAACTCCTGCCCTTTCTGCATACTTGAGAGACTGCAGGCCCCCAGTTCCAGGGACCCAATGCTCCAGTAGCCAGATATCAGATCCCCCCCCCCCCAATTCCCTACCTCCAAGTGCAGTGTCTGGATTCCTGGGACAGCATCCCAACCTCCAATTCAAGGTTTTACTGGTTCCCCTGTGGAGACCAGGTGAACAATGAAACCATACAGAACCCCGGACCCAAGACTGCAGAGCCTAGATGAGCCTGAGTCTCAAGAGCACAGAGTCTTATAAGCCTGTAACCCCCATCTTAGCTGCCTTCAGAGGCACCAGATCCCCTGAAGCTGCTACCTGAGGTGGAATGCCACCCTGCAGCTGCCTCCTGAGGTGTCCATGCCTTGCCCTTCCAGCACTCACGACCACACCCCTTCCCTACAGGCCTCCCTACCGGCACCTGTGCCTTTGCCCTTCAAGGCACCTGCTCCTATGTCCCTGCCCTTCAAGGTGACTGCACCCCTGGCCTTCAATATATCTGTACCCACACCCTGCCTTCTGAAACACCTACCACAGCTTAGCTGCATCCAAAATGCCAGCTGCATCAAAAAATGCCAACAGTCATTCGTTGAATGACTCTCATCATCCTGAAGAGTATTCCACACTCCAAAGATGGGCAGATCCACTCTATGGTGCATTTTCCAGAAACAAACAGCAAAGGCTAAGGACCACAAGAAGGCTAAGGGTTAGCATAAGAACACAATCCACCCTTTCTTCCTCCATAAGATTCCATGCACTCTGCCTAAAGATTGGTCCTAAGTCTCAGCATCTGCTTCGATCCCTTGTTGGGTGAATCATTTCAGAGAACCTCTATCATAGGCTCCCATCCAGTTTCCTCTCTTCCACTGCTTTTGGTGTCAATCCTGCTTGCCATTCTGAATGAGATTTAAGCATCCTTCCTAGCATCCACCTTGTTCACTTCCTCCTGATAATGCAGCCTTGCCAGACCAAATGAGGAAGAAGATCCAGGCAATCCTGAGGAAACTTAAAAAGGTATGGGCAGATGGCAATAGTGGAGAACTCTGCCTTTCAGTGGACTAGGGGAAGGGAATGGGAAGAAGAGAGAGGGAGAGTTGGACTGGAGAGAATAGAGGGAGGGGGCTTCAATCTCCATATATAATGAATAAATTGTGAAGAAAAAAATTAAAATTAAAATTAAAAAAATAACACAGTCAATAAAACCCAGACATCATGGCTCCACCAGAATCCCCTCCCCGTAAACAATGGATATTCTAATGCAGCTGAAACAAAGGAAAATGACCTTAAATCTATTATTATGAAGTTATTAGAGACATGTAAGTAGAAAACAAATAAATCTCTCAAAGAAAGACAGGAAAATACAACCAAATAGAGGCCATCAAGGACAAATAGGAAAACACGAATAGGTGAAGGAAATGAATAAAACTGTTCAAGAACTGAAAACAGAATTAGAATCAATAAAAAAAAAAAACACAAATTGAAATTAGAGAAGAGATCAGGAACCACAGAAGTAAGCATCACCAACAGAATACAAGTGATGGAGGAGAGAATCTGAGGCACTGAAGATAAAATTGCAGAAACTGATACATTTCTAAAGAAAATATTAAAATGGAAAAATTCCTCATACAAAACATCCAAGAAATCAAAGACACCATTAAAAGATGAAACCTAAGAATAATAGGAGTAGATAAAAAGAAGATTCCAGGCTCTGAGGTCGAGAAAATAATTGCAAGAATATCATAGAAAAAATATTACCTCATCCTAAAGAAAGAGATGCCCTTAAACATATAAAACACTTACAGAACATGAAATAGACCAGACTAGAAAAGAAATCCTACTGCATGATATCAAAATACTAAGTCTACAGAAGAAAGAAAAACTATTACGCACAGCAACAGAAAAAGACAAAGTAACGTATAAAGGTAGCTATCAGGATCCTACCTGACTTCTCAACAAAGACTATGGAAGCCAAAAGAGCATGGGAAGATGTCATGCAGACACTAAAAGACCATTGATGCCAACCCAGACTACTATATCCAGCAAAACTTTCAATCATGACAGATGAAGAAAACAATATTCCACGACAAAACTAAATTTAACCAATATCTATGCACCATCCCAGGCCTACAGAAGATATTAGAAGGAAAACTCCAACCCAGCAAGGTCAACTATTATCCCCCCCCCCCCACAGGATATAGATAACTTCACAAAACCAAAACCAAAAGAAAACAAGCACACAAACACATTATCACCACCAACTCCACAATAAAAGGACTAACAATCAATAGACAACTCTCCAATAAAAGAACACAGGCTAACAGAATGGTTGCATAAAGAGGATACAACATTCTGCTACATTCAAGAAACATACCTAAACAACAGTAGATTAAAGGGCTGGAAAAAGTTTTTCCATGCAAACAGACCCAAGAAGCAAGCTGAAGGAGCCATCCTAATATCTATCTATGCCCCAAATACAAGGGCACCTACATTCATAAAACAAACATTTTTAAAGCTTAAATCACACATTGATCCTCATGCATTAATAGTGGGAGACTTCATCACACCCCTCTTACCAATGAACAGATCATTGAGACAGAAGCTAAACAGAGAAATAATGAAGCTAAATGGAGGTCATGAATCAAATGGACCCAATAGATGTCTACAGAACTTTTCACTCAAACACAAAAGAAGATACTTTATTTTTCTTTTTTCAGCACCACATGGAACCATCTCCAAAACTGACCATATATTTGGTTTCAGAGCAAACCTCAACTGGTACGTGAAAATTGAATCAACCCATTGTTTTTTTATCAGATCACCATAGATTAAAGTTAGTCCTCAACAATAACAGAAACAACAAAAAGCCTACACACTCAAGGAAACTGAACAACTCTCTGCTCAGTGATCACTGGGTGAGGGAAATAAGAAAGAAATTAAAGACTTTCTAGAATTAGGTGAAAATGAGGGCTAAAGTTATGGGACACCATGAAAACAGTGCTAAGGAAAAGTTCATAGCAGTAAGTACCTTTATAAAGAAATCGGAGAGGTCCTATATTAGCAACTTAACAGATCACCTGAAAGCTT
Source organism: Pachyuromys duprasi (assembly GCA_028658305.1). Classification (NCBI taxonomy): domain Eukaryota; kingdom Metazoa; phylum Chordata; class Mammalia; order Rodentia; family Muridae; genus Pachyuromys; species Pachyuromys duprasi. Next base: position 5,813 of record JAQQSO010005648.1, read on the forward strand.
AAGAAAGAAAGAAAGAAAGAAAGAAAGAAAGAAAGAAAGAAAGAAAGAAAGGAAGGAAGGAAGGAAGGAAGGAAGAAGCAAACATCCAGAAGAGAAGTAGACAGCAAGAAATCATCAAACTCAGGGCTGAAATCAATAAATTAGAAAGAGAGAGAGAATGCAAAGAATCAATGAAATCAAGAGTTGGTTCTTTGAGAAAATCAACATGATAGACAAACTCCTAGCCAAACTAACTAAAAGTCAGAGAGGCAGTACTCAAATTAACAAAATCAGAAATGAAAAGGTGCGCATAATAACAGTTACTGAGAAAATCCAAAGAAACATTAGGTCTTACTTCAAAAGCCTGTATTCCAAAAAATTGGAAAATCGAGAGGAAATAAAAGTTTTCTTTATAGACTTCACCTACCAAAGTTAAAAAAAAAGAGTGGGTAAATAGTTTAAACAGTCCTATGCTCCATAAAGAAATAGAATCAGTCATCAAAAGTCTCCCAACCAAAAAAAGGCCAGGGCCAGATGGTTTTAGTGTGGAATTCTACCAGACTTTCAAAGAAGAGCAGACAACAATACTCCTCAAACTATTCCACAAAAATAAACAGAAAAAAACATCATTAAACTTATTCTATGAAGCCATAGTCACTCTGATATGTAAACCACACAAATACTCAACAAAGAATGAAAATTTCAGGCCAATCTCTCTTATGAACTAATGAAATAATATGAAATACTAAGATATGTGCAAACTGAATTCAAGAACACATCAAACACATCAATCAACATGATCAAGAAGACTTCATCCCAGATATGCAGGGATGGTTCAACATACAAAAATCCATCAATGTGATCCACCATATAAACAAACTGAAAGAAAAAAATCACATGATCATCTTATTAGATGAAAAAAAAAAGCCTTTGACAAAATCTGACACCCCTTCATGATAAAATTCTTGAAGAGATCAGGGATACAAGGCCCATACCTAAACAGAAGAAATGCTATATACAGCAAGCCTATAGCCAACATCAAACTAAATGCAGAGAAACTCAAATCAATCCCACTTAAATCAGGGACAAGACAAGTTTGCCTACTATGTCGTTATCTCTTCAATATAGTACTAGAAGATATAACTAGAGCAATAAGACAACTAAAGGAGATCAAAGGGATACAAATTGGAAAGGAAGAACTTAAAGTATCACTATTTGCAGATGATATGATAGTATACATAAGGGACTCCAAAAATTCCATCAGAGGACTCCTAAAGCTGATAAATTCCTTCAGCAAAGTGGCTGAATACAAGATTAATCAAAAAATAAATCAGTAGCCCTCCTGTATACAAATGACAAACAAAAGAAATTAGGGAAACTACACCCTTAAAAATAGCCACAATTAATATAAAGTATCTAGGGGTAAATTTAACGAAGAAAGTAAAAAAATCTGTATGACAAGAACTTCAAGTGTCAGAAGAAAGAAATTGAAGAAGGTACCAGAAGATTGAAAGTTCTCCCGTTCTCACCAATCATTAGGATTAACACTGTAAAAATTCCCATCTCACCAAAGGCAATCTACCGATTCAGTGCAATACCCTCAAAATAACAAATTTTTTCACAGACCTTTAAAGAACAAGTCTAAACAAAAACCCAGAATTGCTAAAACAATCCTATAAAATAATAGAACTTCTGGAGGTTTCTCCAAACCTGACCTCTAGCTATACTACAGAGCAACAGTAATAAAAACTGCCTGATACTAATATAGAAATAGGCTGGTTTATCAATGGTATCGAGGCAAAGACCCAGAAATAACCCCCCACACCTATGTACACCTGATTTTTTACAAAGGACCCAAAACCATACAATGGGAAAAAGACAGCATCTTTAACAATGGCTCTGGTCTAACTGGATGTCTACATGTAGAAAAATGCAAATCGATCCATATTTATCAGCCTGCGTAAAACTCAAGTACAAGTAGACCAAAGACCGCAACATAAAACTAGATACACTAACTCTGCTAGAGGAGAAATTGGGTAAGAGCCTTGAACTCATTGGCACAGGAGACAACTTCGTGAACAGAACACCAACGAACGGCACAGGCCCTAAGATCAACAATGAAAAAATGGGACCTCATGAAACTGAAAAGCTTCTATAAAGCAAAGGACGCTGTTAACAGAAAAAAAAAAAAAAGGCAGTCTACAGACTGGGAAAAGATCTTCACCAATCCTACATTTGACAAAGGGCTAATATCCAGAATATATAAAGAACTCAAGAAATTAAACACCAACAAAACAGATAATCCAATTTAAAAGTGGGGTACAGAGCTAAACAGAATTCGCAACAGAGGAATCTCAAACGGTGGAGAAATGCTTAATATCCTTAGCCATCAGGGAAATGCAAATCAAAACAACTCTGAGATTTCACCTTAAACCTGTCAGAATTCTTAAGGTCAAAAACTCAAGTGACAACACATGCTGGAGAGGATGTGGAGAAAGGGGAACTTTCCTCCATTGCTGGTGGGAGTGTTAGTTGTATAACCATTTGGAAATCAATTTGGTGCTTTCTCAGAAAACTGGCAATAGCTACCTCAAGACCCAGCTATACCACTCCTTAGGCATACATCCAAAAGATGCTTTAATGCTTGATAAGAATATAGCATACAGATATTCAGATACAGCTCAGCTGTCCAATTTGCTGTGATCTTAGATTCCATCTCCAGCACTAAAATTTCCCAGTAGCATGTAGATATACAGTGTTAACTCAGTGTCCTGAGTTGCATGTAAAATATTCCCTATGGGCTTATGTATTTGAACACTTGATATCTAGCTAGCTGTTTGGGAATTCTTTGAAATCATCTGGAGGTAGAGCCTCACTGGAGGAAGTAGGCAGCTGGGCCAGCCTTGAGGTTTAGTAGCCTGGCCCCAAGTCCTGTTCATTATCTGCTTCCTGGCTATGGCTACAATGTGACCAGCTGCCTCTGGCTCTTGCCAAACTAGACTTCTCATCAAGGTTGGACTGTATCCCTTTAAACAAAGAGCCAAAATAAGCCCTACCTCTCTGAAGTTGTTTCTTGCCTGGAATTTTTTTCAAACACTGAGAAAAGTGTCTAATACTACCAGAGGTGGAGTCTACATCCTTCCACTCAGCTCTGGTTATAGCCCATCCGGCAGAAAGTGCCACAAAACACATGCTTGAGTGGATATTTGTGGTTTACTAATGCTCAAAAGAAAATCCAGTTCCTCCACTCCCTCATTCAGTATTGTGTAAATCCAGAGTAGACTTCAGTGGGGGTAATTAAAACAAGGTGTTTTCCATTGGCTGCAGATAGTACTCACACACATTTATCTCCACTTCTTCCCCAAATCATACAAACAGAACATTTAACCATAGGACAGTTAGGGTGACTTGAGGAGAGCTTGCTTCTGAGCTAATTGTAAAGACACTTTGATTTAAAACAACTTTTAAGATCTATTTATTTTGTATGTCTGAGTGTTTTGTCTGCTTGTATTACTGTAAAAAATAAAGTGTGTGACTGATGTGCATGGAGATCAGAAGAAGACATCAATTCTGCAGAACTGGAATTATCAATGGCTGTGAGATGTCATGTAGTTGCTGAGAAATGAATCTGGCTCCCCTGGAAGAGCAACAAGTAAGAACTGCTGAGCTATTTTGCCATACAGTAAATACATTTTCATTCAAACTGGAGCTTAGAAATATTTGGGATAGTTCACACTCTTAGCTTTTTCTCCCAGGAACAGTTCAGGTGGCTGTGAGCCTTGCTTTTCTTTCTAACCACCCCCAGAAACATGGAAATTCCAAAACTGTTGATGAAATTCTCACCACATGGGAAGGACAGAAATGCCTTAGTTAATAAAGTCAAAAGGCTGCACCTCTCTCTCCCCAAAAAACAGATTAAAAAGACAACATTCTTTTTCTCAAGCAAAGGCAACTACATAATCTACTGTATTGTTTTCATGTGTGTGTGTGTGTTTTTAAACTCTTTACTTTCATTGCCAAGAATCACAAAGCTAAATTTATTCTAAGTTGAATGACTTTCTCATTTCAGACTCCCAAAACTGTTTTCTTTTCCTCCCTCATTCCTTTATACGTACTCCTGCTTAGGCCTATATTTATATTAGCAGCTTATAAAAATGCACCAGATTTATGTGGATGAAATTAAGTTCTCTTGGAAATGTGTGTGGTAGACATTGCTAAACTCTCACACATAAACACAGCAGATAAACTCGGTTGCCAGGCAACTTGCTGGGGTCTTCACAGAAGGCAATGCCTCTCCACTTATAAAAATCTTTCTAAATACTTCAGCTTAAAGTCCAGTGACTTCACAGCCTACCTCAAAGAGTGTTAGCCACGCAGGTTGCCTGGCCTCTCTTCCCACCCATGAGGACAAAGGGAGCCTCAGCAACCTGCTTCCAGTATCCTCTTGTTCTTTGGGGACAAGAATTTGTGATTAGTGTTTCACTGCATTGCTAGCATCTCACAAAAGCCCAAACACAAAGAGAATACAACAAACACAAGCCTAGCGAATTCTCTCACTCAGCTACTAAAGTTTTAAAGAAGCCCTTGGGTCAAGCAGTGGAAAACGACAGCACAGACACCCTGGAAGTTTAAATGAGGCTCCTATATTTGAACGCTTTGCCATTGGAGAGTGGCACTACTTAAGAAGCATTAGGAGTGTGACTTTGGAGTATGTGTGCCCTTGCTGGAATAGTTGTGGCCTTGTGGGAGAAAGTGTGCCACTAGAGTTAGGATTGGAGGTTTCAAAAAGCCTGTGCCAGACCCAGTCTGCCTACCTACCTGCCTGCCTGCATGTCTGTCTGTCTGTCTCTCCCTCTCCCTCTTCTGCTCTTTCCCTTCCTCCCCTCACCCCACTTATAGATGAGGGTGTAGCTCTCAGCTACTTCTCCAGCACCACATCTGTCTACCATCATGCTTCCTGCTGTGATGATCATGGACTAAACCTCTGAATCTGTAATGAAGCCCCTAATGAAATGCCTTCTTTTATAAGCGTTGCCTTAGTTATGTTGTCTTTTCACAGCAATAGAGCAATGACTAAGACAGATACCAGGTGGCTAAGAAACAGCTTCTGTTCTTAAAGGGCACCCCACATGGTATGACAGGTAGAAGTAAAACAGGTAAATCAATAACTCAGTGGAGTTCACACAGAATGAAAAATATACAGTGGGATGTGTTGGTCTGGCAATAGGGCCAGCAATCTGGATAATTAACCAGAGATTCAGTCTACAAGATACGTTCAGATACCATGAGTAAAATTAGATTAGCTATAAATGGTAGGTATGGTGGTGTGTGCCTGTAATCCCAACGCTTGGGAGGTAGAGGCGAGAGGGTCGGAGTTTAAGGTTGTCTCTGGCTACATACTCAATCCAAAGATAACTTGGGATCCATGAGGCCCTACATTAACCTCCCCTTAGTCCTAAAAAAATGAATTACAGGCAAATTTAAATAATCTTTTCTCTTATCAGAGGATAGGTAGAAATGAAAAAATAGATTATTAACTATACAGCTTATTTAATGTTTCATTCCATATCAGAGTCCCAATAATTATATGTATATATATATATATATACTATATTAGACACATACACATGAGAATGACAGAGACAGAAATCCTTTCTATATGTTCCCTATCCCACTTGATAAACATCAAGCCACCATTTAAGCAGACCTTATTTATAAGCGTTGGTATTATTATCCATCACTGAGGTAACTGTACATCTCCTTCACCACACCCATGCTGTTCAGGAGAACTTGTTGAAGAAGATGATGCTTTTCATCACTAATATCAGCAATCAATAACTAGGACCTCATGAAATTGAAAAGTTTTTGTAAAGCAAAGAGCATTTTTGTCAGAACAAAACGACAGTCTATAGATTGGGAAAGGATCTTCACCAAGCCTATATCTGACAGAGGGCTAATATCCAGAATTTATAAAGAACTCAAGAAGGTAAACAGCAAAAAATCAAGTAACCCAATTAAAAATTGGTGTACAGAGTTTAACAGAGAATTCTCTGTAGAGGAATATAAAATGGCAAAAAAAATACTTAAAGAAATG